>JABUQX010020149.1:37500-129888 GCA_015478945.1 Trachelipus rathkii
GAAGAGCACAAGAGCATATATATATATATATATATATATATATATCTGGCCCCCCCCCCTAAATATACCCCTATATATATATATATATATATATATATATATATGGACAAAGTCTACCTATTGACCTTTTGATCTAAAGTAAATTTTTAATTTTAACTTATTATAAATTAAACTACATATAAAATATAATATAGAAATCATAGGGAAATTATATTTTGAAGTTATAATTAAAAAAAATATATTACAATATTCATGTGTTTACTTTATGACGCGGAGGAATTTTAAGACATTTTACCCAATGTAGACTCATAACAGGGATGCCATCGCTTGAGTTTTTTCTCAAGTTCTTGAGTTTTTGGCATTCATCTTGAGTACTTGAGTTTTTGTCCTAAAATATATATATATAGGGCGAATAGTAGCATAGTAGTTACAGCAGTATAGTTATATATATATATATATATAAGAGTTAATAGAGTTATATATATATAGCATCTATATATATATATATATATATATATATATATATATATATATATTTTATTTATATATATATTTTTTTTTATACAGATTACCACCACTCACGGGCTGGGCCCTTTTCAAAGAGGGGGCAGGAAATAAAATACAGGAAAGCCCACCCAAGCCCAAGCCTAACGCAAATCTCTCAGGTGTGCGCAGACATGGGTTTTAAAGAGAGGAAGATTAAATACAGTAGGAAAAACAGAAGGCAAGGAGTTCCACAGAACAGAAGTGGCTGGAAAGAAGGAGGCACCACAACGAACGAGTCTGGGGATTTTCAATGCTCACGCAAAATGCATGCGAGAGCATGGCACCTCTTGTATTGCGAGGGCGACGCAATGGAGGTGGAATGCGAGTGGCCAACTCCTCTGAGCATCTACCGTTGTAGTACCTATAGAAAAGAGATAGTGCGCCAACGTCACGTCGCAGAGATAGAGGGTCAAGAGAGTTAGAAAGTAGGGGACAGTTAATTAGTCTCTTAGCTTTAGACTCAACTCTGTCCAATAGAAGGGTGGAGCCGGAGCCCCCCCAGATGTGAGAACAGTACTCCAAACAAGGGCGAATAAAGCCCTTATATAACTGGAGTAGCTGTGCAGAAGAAAAAAATTCCCGCAACCTGAACAGAACTCCCAGTTTCTTTGAGGCCACCTTAGCAACCGTTGTGATATGAGGTTTCCAAGATAATTTTTTGTTTATGTTCAGACCAAGAATGTTTATGTTGTCAACAGGTGAGACGTTAGAACTGTCGAAAAAGATAGGAAAGTTAGGAGGTGTTTTTGAGAGGGAGATGTAAAGTAGTTGAGTTTTCAAAGAGTTGAATTTCACAAGGTTGTGGCGGCCCCACCGGGAAATCCCATCATCCAGGTCGGCAAGAATAGAATCAGAAAGCTGAAGACGAGAGGCAACTCTAGATGCAAAAGAGGGAGCAGATTTGAAATGAGTGGAAGAATTGAGAGTTGAGTCATCGGCATAAGAGTGAACAGAGTTAGAAGTACAGCTGAGGAGATCGTTGATGAAAAGTAAGAATAAAATTGGAGATAAAACAGAACCTTGAGGAGGAGCACCACAATTAACAGGAAAGGAGGAAGAAGTCGCTCCATCAACGAGTGCTGATATGGAGCGACCAGAGAAAAAACTTGACAAGAGTAAGCAAAGAGAAGGAGGAAACCCAAAGGAAGGGAGCTTAGAGAGTAGCGACGCATGCCATACTCGATCAAAAGCCTTTGATATATCGAGTGCTACCACCCAAGACTCCCCATAGTCCCTAAGGGCAGAAGACCATAAATCAGTAAGATAGGATAGTATGTCACCAGTTGACCTCGAGCGTCGAAAGCCATACTGATGATCTGAAAGAAGGGAATGAGACTCCAGATGATCCAGGAAAAGAGAGTTAAGAAGAGTTTCAAAGATTTTAGATAGAATACAAGTGAGAGCTATAGGGCGATAGTTGTTGGAAGGATCAGAGCGGCTGCCCTTTTTCGGGATTGGTTGGACATATGCGCGCTTCCAGCACTGAGGAAATGTACAAGTATTAAGGCATAGAGAGTAGAGTTGATCGAGGACAGGGGCCAGCTCAGAAGCACACTCCTTCAAAACACGGGGAGGAATGCCATCCGGGCCACTAGCCTTCTCTGACATTCATAGATCTCAGAATCCCATACACACGATCATGTGTAATCACAGGTAAAGACATGGGAAACCTGAGAGGAGAAGGAGTAGGAGGAGGGATGCCGGAATCGTCCAGGGTAGAATTAGATGAAAAAAGGAGGCCGAAGAGATTAGCCTTTTCAGTAGGAGAGTTAGCAACAGAACCGTCAGAGCGAATAAGTGGAGGAAAGGCAGATTTACAAAAAGTTGTTAGAGATGTTTTTGGCAAGAGGCCAGAAATTTTTATTAGTAGGAGAACCAAGGAGGTTGGCACACTTTCTTTTTAGTGAAAATGCGCTTAGTGTGTCGATTAATAGCCCTGCAACGATTCCGAGCAGAATGGAAATTAGTAAGAGTGATAAGAGAACGAGAGTTTTTCCATGCCCGATAGGCAATGTCTCTCTCCTGAATGGAGCGAGAACAGGCTCCATCGAACCATGGATTTTGTGAAGAAAAAGATTTAGTTGAAGATGGAATGAACCTGCTCATCCCCTCAGTGATTACGGCCCCCTACCTTTTCAGCAGTGACCGAAGCGTCCTCCGAGTCAAAGCAAGATTCATTCCAAGCATAGTTAGCAAAGAAACGACGCAACGCCCCCAATTAGCCCGATTAAAGTGCCAGAAAGTACGTTTGGGGCATGGTGGAGCTGCTGGAGAAAAAGTTTTAAAATTAAGAGCTACAAGATTGTGGTCAGAGTTACTGATAGGAGGGAAAATGGTGTATTTATATCGAGAAGGAGTAGTGGTGAAACATAAATCAAGCGTGTTCAAGAATTGGTTAGGACGATCTGGGATGTGTGTAGGTTCTTAATTAACTGTTCCAGATCGTTGAGAATACTGAATTTTTGGCCTCCTCTCCTCCTGCATCAGTATGAGAGGAGCCCAACCACTCAGTGTGATGAACGTTGAAATCACCTAAATAGATGATCTCAGCATTTGGATGGGAAGAAGTAACAGTCTCATGAGAAGTAGTAAGATATTCAAAAAGGAGGTGAAAATCTGTTCCGTTAGGGGAGCAGTAGCAGAAACACAAGATAATGGTAGTAGTAGGGAGAAAGATTTTAAGCCACAGAACATCGAAATTAGAAGATTCAAGATTCTCAAGACGTGTTACAGGAGTGTTAATGTTTATATAGGCACAGACTCCACCATTTAGTCTGAAATTATAGAAAAGGTTATAGTTGGAGATATTAAGTTTATTTGAAAAAGAATCCCTGGCTAGCTGGGTCTCAGACAGTAATAAAACGTTAGGTAGAGAGTTAGCGAGGTGATATTCCACAGATTCATGGTTAGCTTTCAGGCCACGAACGTTAGCAAAGTCAATAGAGAACCCCAGCCTGCGCCCACCCCTACATCTTCTCTGTCCAGTCATTCAAACAGACAGCCTCACAAACAAAACACACACAATCGACCATACACAGCCCACCCAAAGAACCCTCTGAATTACGCCCACACAACAATCACACACACACACACACACACACACACACACACACACACACACACACACACACACACACACACACAGATCACGTACAAAAAATAATAATATTAATTAAAACTTTAGAAAAAGCTAAAAGCTGCATTAATGAATAAATTAAATACGTAAAAAAACTTAAAAAGTTAAAAAGGTAAAACACTAAAAAAACTTATCTTAAGATTTCGGCATGTTCGAAAGATTAGGTTATGTTTCATTCCATCTAAGTCTTCTTAAAAAGCGCTAATTCGTGAGTAATTTATAAATAATTAAAACCTCTAGACAATATGACATTAAAATACTGATCACTTAAAGCAAAATTAAAACGACACTTTAATAGCAAAAATTAAAAACAAAACACAAACACACATCAGAGCAAACGCGAGCGCAACCTTCCACTTTGAAATCTAAGGTTGTGATCGGAATGAGCAACAGCTTCATCAGCAGCATGGTTGGTATATATATATATATATATATATATATATATGGATATAAACCATGAAAGGAGGATTTGTATTTTTAATACTGATAATATATGCTTTACAAGTATTTAATGGGTCTATTTGGGAAGGATAAAATGGAAGATTTGCATGGTGATTTTGTCTCATTTATGATATATATATATATATAGCATATAGCAGCAATATATAGCAGCATATAGATATACTGGTGCAAAGAAAGAAAGAAGAGCAGCAGGCAGCATATATATATATATATATATATATATATATAGAAAGATATATATATATATATATATATATATATATATATATATATATTATTTGTTAAGGTATTACACGGAATAAAATAGGGGGCTCGAGCCGACGGGGGAGAGAGGGGGGGACGTTTTCATATTCCCTGTAGGGGTGGGAGGCACCCCGCGACACCCAAATACCAAAGAGCGGGATGCCGGGCCCTCCCCGGAGGGGGAAATAGTCCTACCCTGTCGCCCTCGGAAGGCCGAGAGACCCCGACTCTGCCCTTTGCGGTTTACCCTTGGGTATTCCTTTAGTTAAAAAAATAAAAATAAAACTGACGGAATCGTAAAAAGTAACATATATATATATTTGAATCATCAAATCCCTATAATAGAAAGTCTATTTATGGTCCATAAAGATACCCTGTACTATTTTTTTGGGCTAACGAGTACCGTTCAAAAGGTAATAACTAGACTTTCTCATATATATATATATATATATATAAGTAAGAGTAGTTATTTTATTATATATATATAAAGATATATATATATATGTATATATATATATATATATATATATATATATATATATATATATATATATAGAGAGAGAGAGAGAGAGAGAGAGAGAGAGAGAGAGAGAGAGTCAGGGTTGGGGATTTTTTTGATTTTTTTAGAAAAAAATCAATTTTTGATTTTTTTGATTTTATTGATTTTTTTGATTTTTTTGATTTTTTTTTTTTTTTTTCAGATTCGTGACGTCACGCGAAATATATATATATATATATATATATATATATATATATATATATATATATATATATATATATATATATATATATATATATATATATATATATATATATATATATTTTTATATATATATATATATATATATATATATATATATATATATATATATATATATATATATATATATATATAAAGAGACAGTAAGAACACGCAGAATCCAATCTAGAGTGTCCCATTCAACCCATAAAAATTAAGAATTAAGAATTTTTAATAATAATTAATGTAATTAATGAATAGTAATTATAATTAAAAAGTCGCATGGGCCTACCTAAACTGTCCCAGTCAACCAACAATAATTAATAATTAAGAATAATAATTAAAAAGCCGCATTGGCCCTCTAGAATGTCCCAGTCAATCCATTATAATTAATAAATAAGAATAATAATTCAGAAGCCGCATGGGCCTATCTAGACTGTCCCAGTCAACCCATAATAATTAATTAAGAATAATAATTAAGAAGCTGCATGAACCCCTCTAGAATGTCCCAGTTAACCCATAATATATAAGAACAATACTTAAGAAGCCGCATGGTAATATTTAGACTGTTCCAGTCAACCAATAAAAATTAATAATTAAGAAGCCGCATTGACCACTCCAGAATGTCCCAGTCAACCCATAATAAATAATAAATAAGAATAATACTTAAGAAGACGTATGGGCCTATCTAGACTGTCCCAGTCAACCAATAATAATTAATAATTAAAAATAATAATTAAGAAGCCGCATTGACACCTCTAGAATGTCCCAGTCAACTCATAATAAATAAGAATAATACTTAAGAAGCAGCATGGTCCTTTTTAGACTTTCCCAGTCAACCAAAAAAAATTAATAATTAAGAAGCCGCATTGGCCCCTCTAGAATGTCCCAGTCAACCCATAATAAATAATAAATAAAAATAATACTTAAGAAGCAGCATGGGCCTATCTAGACTGTCCCAATCAACCAATAATAATTAATAATTTAAAATAATATTTAAGAAGCCACTTTACATTAATACCTCTAAAATGTCCCAGTCAACTCAAAATAAATAACAATAATACTTAAGAAGCCGCATGGTTTTTTTTAGACTTTCCCAGTAAACCAATAAGAATTAATAATTGAGAAGCCGCATTGTCCCCTCTAGAATGTCCCAGTCAACCCATAAAAATTTAGAATTAAGAATAATTTTTAATAATAATTAATGTAATTAATGAATAGTATTTATAATTAAGAAGCCACATGGGCCTATCTAGACTGTCCCAGTCAACCCATAATTAATAATTAAGAATAAATTATTCTTAATTATTAATTATTATGGGTTGACTGGGACAGTCAAGATAGGCCCATGCGGCTTCTGAATTATTATTCTTATTTATTAATTATTATGAATTGACTGGGACATTCTAGAGGGGCCAATGCGACTTTTAAATTATTATTCTTAATTATTAATTATTGTTGGTTGACTGGGACAGTGTAGGTAGGCCCATTGGCTTCTTAATTATAAATGATATTCATTAATTACATTAATTATTATTAAAAATTATTCCTACTTTACTTTATAGTTGACGGGGGATGAATAATGTGGCTTAATTATTACTTTTATTAGCCTAGGACCATGCTTCTATTATTCTTATAGTTGACTGGGACATTCCCAGGGATCCATGGCTTAATTATCATGTTTATTCATAATTATTATTATATGATAAACGATATGGTAGTTATTCTTATTATTATTTATTATGTTTACTGGGATATTCTAGGGGAGCCAATGCGGCTTCTTAATTATTAGACTGGGACATTCTAGAGAGGTCAATGCACCTTCCTAATTATTATTCTGAATAATAATTAAGAAGCTGCATTAACCTCTCTAGAATGTCCCAGTCAACCCATAATAAATAAGAATAATACAAGAAGCCGTATGGTCCTTTTAGACTGTCCCAGTCAACCAATAAAAATTAATAATTAAGAAGCCGCATTGGCCCTCTAGAATGTCCCAGTCAACCCATAATAAATAATAAATAAGAATAATACTTAAGAAGCAGCATAAGCCTATCTAGACTGTCCCAGTCAACCAATAATAATATATATAATTAATAATTAAAAATAATAATTAAGAAACTCATAATAAATAAGAATAATATTTAAGAAGCCGCATGGTCCTTTTTAGACTGTCCCAGTCAACCAATAAAAATTAATAATTAAGAAGCTGCATTGGCCCCTCTAGAATGTCCCAGTCAACCCATAATAAATAATAAATAATAATATTTAAGAAGCCGCATGGGCCTATCTAGACAACTTCACGCCTATTCTTATCCTGAAAGCCAAAAATCTACCTCCTCGTAGCTTTACGTTGCGCCCTCTTCAACATATCTGCCTTTTTTAATAAGGGTGCTAAAATTGTAGACAATATTCAAATACTGGCCTAACATATCTATTATACGACATTATACAAAAACAATATATATAATTAGTCTGCATCTGGCATCAATTTTGAATTTTTAACAATAGGCCCTAGCTCTGTGTTCAAAATCTTACAATGGAAACAATGAAAAGCAGCACTAAAGAATGTTACAGACTTACGGGTTACAATGCCAATAGTTTGTTGAAAATTGAAAAAAATATATTAAAAACTTCATAATATATATAGTTTTATTTTAATTTTTTATTTCTATTGAAGTTAAATTACTTAAATGTACAAAAAAATAAAAAATAATAAAAAAAATATGAAAAAATCAAAAAAATCAATAAAATCAAAAAATCTTGATTTATAAAAATCAAGTAAAAAACTCAACTGATTTTTTTAATTTGATTTTTTTCGTGCCATCCCTGGAGAGAGTGAAAGACGTTCAATCGCGTAGAGTCAAAATTCTCGGAAAGTGTGAGTCATATTTGACACCGCGAAAATAAAAACCTCGCCAAACTTAACTCGATAGTTACAGTACAGTATCTACAAATATGCCATATATATATATATATATATATATATATATATATATATATATATATATATATATATATATATATATATATATATATATATATATATATATATATATATATATATATATATATATATATATATATATATATATATATATATCACTTGGGCCTTATCCGGTTCATGGTGCAGATAAATATTTTTTTTTTTTTACTTTTTATTCATATATTAGTAGTATATGTGAACGAGAAAGATACGAAATATGAAACTATTAAAAATTAATTGATAAAGTAAACCAAAACGTTGATTTTGCATGGAAAAGAATACGGCTTTTAGTGCTACCGAGTGAAAGAATTCAAAGTAGGGTAAAAAATAATGTTTTTGGGTAAAATACGTTCCGTATTGGGTTTTGTTTTCATATATAGATTTTGTGTATACATAAAAAAACGTATCATAACCTAAACTTAGAAGTCAGTAAACCGCAACCTAATCTGTATGGATCGACGATGCAGTAAAACTTAACCTAACCTATATTGATCGACGATGCAGTAAATTTCGACGTAATCTACATTAATCAACTTTGTTGTAACAGATTCTCTTGTTTTCGGGTAAGAATTTTGCACTTGCGAAAATATCCCGAGCGTACCTGTGACTCGGGCACTGCCAAACGTAAGATTCATAAAATAGTACGATATTATTAAATAATTACCTTTTTTTATTATTTAAATTTTTTTTTGATCCTCTTTATTCACAATGAAATTTATTTTTAGCATCATATTATAACAATATATAAAAAAAAAAATATATATATATATATATATATATATATATATATATATATATATATATATATATATATATATATATATATATATATATATATATATATAGAGAGAGAGTATATATATATATATATATATATATATATATATATATATATATATATATATATATATATATATGGAGAAAGTTACTTAACGGCTACACGTTAATAGTGTAAATTAGTAATTGTGTTGTATATCAAACAAAAGTTTAAATAAAAATAAACATTTTTAGGGGTGAAGGAAGAAGTTTTCAAAGTAATTAATTTTTTTTGTGGATTCTGTTGCGAACTAGTTTTTTGCGCGTTTATTGAAATTCAATAAAATATATGGGAAAGAACGTGTGTTGAGCGTTCAGTGTGTCTTTTCAAGAGATTAGTGTACGGTCATGCTATCCGTAACTGTTGAAGATATATTTTTAATGTGTCAAAGTGATGTAGAGTTACTAGCGTATTTGCAATGTAAAAAATTAATTATTAAAATTAATTATTAAAATTAATTAAAATTATTAATTATAAAAATTAATAAAAGCAATATTTACGTAACCTAACCTAACCTAACCTAACCTCTTACTTAACCTCATTTCACCCCTAGAACATCTATTTATGTATCATAGAGGCTACCTGCGAAATTTTTTTATCCGACCTCCCATTCCGTGTGGCCGTTAAGTAACTTTGTCCTATATATATATATATATATATATATATATATATATATATATATATATATATATATATATATATATATATATATATATATATATATATATATATATATATATATATATATATATATATATATATATATAAACGTACGTGCACATATACGTACATTAGCAACGAATATGACCTCCTCTATGTTACAGCAGCATTTGAACACGGTTTGTCATGGAATCTACTAGTTTCGAACAGTCACTGTTGATTTTCGGATCCTTGTACCTAGAATCAGTAGTATAGTCTACAGCACGGAGGCAATTTTTGCATATAGAACACAAGTTCTCAATAGGATTTACGTCCAGAGAATTCCCTAGCCAATCAAGTACCTGTATTTGCTGCTCTGTCATGAAAATCTTCACCATTTTCGATGTGTGATAGGGGGAAAGGTCCTGCTGCAACATCCCAGTACCATCAGGATACCTGTTTTCCAGCTCTGGAATAACTCTCTTTCGTAGAACCTCAATATATTGTGGCGAGCGCAGCATTCCTTCTATTGGCTGCAGGCTTCCGACACCATAATAATTGAAGCATCCCCAAAACATCATCTTTAGTGAGTACTTGACATACTGATCGATGTGGCAATCACGAAGCTTCTCTTCCTGTGACCTTCGAACATGCTGCCTTCGCTGACCCTGTAAAAAGAAATAGCCTTCGTCGGTGAAGAGAAATTTTCTTCACTGGTTTTTCGTCCATTCCTTGTACTTTTTTGTCAATTTATGCCGATTTCTTTCATTGTTTTGGTTAAAAGCTGCTTCTTGACAGGTCTGGCTTTTCGTCTGACCGCAATAAGGCGCCTGCGAACTGTAGAGGAACTGATTTTGGATTTCCTTCTCCTCCAAATCCTTATTCAATGCATCACTCGTCTTGCGGGGATCATTTTGCATTGTCGAAGCAAATAAGCGTTATATCTAGGGGTTATTTTCTTTTTACGCCCACACTTTCCTTTACGATTAGGAACCGATCCGATTTCCTGCTTCAACTTGATAACACGGCTGACAGTTGCTAAACTCACCACTGAAGCAATTAATCTCTCGATACGTCTTAGCTGTGTGTTTGTGCAGAGTTACGAACTTCGTACGTTTCCTAGGTGTCATATCCATCTCAAACGGAGGTCGAATCACAATTCACAATTGCTCAGTGCTCTGGTTACTGCAATCTGATGAAATACTGTAGCATCAGATTTAAGTCGTTTTCGTTTTTGCAAGTGTGCTTACGAAACGTAAGAAATGCTCGAGTTTGCGTTCGTGTTTGTCAAACTTATCGCAAAATCTTGAAAAATGCTCACCAAACGTAAGGAATTTCCTTAATTCTGTTAGGTTGCTATTTCCCGGGTGCTTGCCGAATTTGCTTCGTTCATATCTGATACATGAGAAAAAAAATGTAAACAAACAAGATGGCGGCGTGGTAGGTCCGTTTGGTTTGATGAAGGTTTCATTCAATAAAATTAGCTTTAAATCTAATAATAATTTCTTTCAAATCGATAAACCCAATCACAATAGTTGATCAATTATTTGCAATATAAATCCGAATCTTGGATTATTTTTTTCTAAATTTCGGTCATTATTTCATAAGACCAACATGGGTCCATCACAGAACAGAATGCGTGTCATAATGTTTGGTTAAACAAAAGTAACTCTTTATTAGAACATCGCGTTCATTTGTGCACGAATATTCGGGCGCTAACTGCGGATAACGCATTTCTTATCGAGCGTAACACGAAATGACAAAACGAAAACGGTCTTAATGATTGCATCAGCCAATGCACACTACGGCGGCTCGAGCAAGATTGCTAAATATCTGATGCAAATACATTGTACGTAGCTGCTTAGTGAAATAATTGTTGCGGATCCTGTCTAACATAAATAGGAGATATGGAATAATTTAGTCAAGACGTTGGACCTTTTTCGCGTTGTGTTTCATACAGGAATACAAATAACCTATAAAACAGCCTTGTTCAATATAATCTGTTCATATATATGAATAATATATGATACTTATAATATAAATATAGCCTACTATATATATAATATATATATATTATAACTAATATAATATTATATATATACTATATATATTAATAGTATATATTAAATATCTATATAGTATATATATATATATATTATATAATGTTCGGAAGAAAAAAAATCACAAATATTAAATCAACTGATTTTTTTCACGTGATTTTTTTATTTAAAAAATCATATTTTATTTTTTAGGCAATTTTTATTTTTTCTAAATTAAATAATTTTTCCTAATTATCACCTAATTAAGATAAGTATATTTCATCTATATAATAAGTAAATTAATCATGATGAAGTTTTCTATTGAATTCAAATGAAAGAATAAATAAAATTAGAGTACTCTGCATATATATATATGTATATACTTTATATATAGTATATATGAATACTAATATTATATACGAAGATATGTTATAGTATATACTATGCGTATATATATATATATATATATATTATGAATATATATATATATATATTGATATAGTATTATTACTATAAGTATTATTATTATAATATGTATTTAGTATATATATACTAATTAATAATATTCTAAATTAGGATAATAAGATATTAATTACTTAAATGAAGACTAAAATATTATATTTCTCAAGACTTATCTCAATGCATCTCTCAGAAGTAAAAATAAGTGATTAAAAGTAGATGGTTAATAATATAAGTATAAAAAAGCAATTTGTGCTAAAAAGAAATAAAAAATAAAAAAAATAAAAAAAAATAAAAAAATAGGAAAAATTTTTTTTTCTTTAAAAAATCAAAAAGAAATCCCCAACCGCTGCTGAGAATATTAATCCTTATTTTTCTACCTATAACATTTCAAACTTGATAAGTTTATTTTTAAGAATGAATTAATTGTACGAATCCATTTGTTCGTATACTCTTCATGATCAGGCTTTATTGACGAATTGTAGCCAGACCCTAAAATCAGCTGCCCTGGGCACGGTTCAATTTTGGCTACCGTGAATACTGATATATATATAATATAATAGCAATATATATATATATATATATACTATATGTTGATGATATATATATATTATAATAGTAATATATTTAAGATGAGTACCTGATTTATATATTAGTATAGCGCGACCTAACGGCGGCAGATCTAAGCTAATACCATATACTATTATATTAATATATATATATATATATATATATAATATATAATATATATATAGTTATATACTGTAGCCAGCATCCCGAAGAGTTCAGGCATGAAAACTAGAAAACTAATAACATCTACAAGGAAAATAAATATAAAATAATATTTTTGATTAGGAAGTTAAATGTTCATAAGAGTAAAACTTAAAGAAACGTAATTATTTGTATTCCAATAAGTTGACATATAACTTTCTTTACACGTATTACGTAATAGTCTTAGACCTGAAATAGTTGACAATATAGCTCTGATTGACCTTCGATAGGCTGCAGTAGGTGCCTTGCGCGCAGTCGGACGCAAGCCGCTAAATAGGTGTTACAGAACAGAGCGATACCCGTTTTTTGGAGGAAAATATTATTTTTTTCTATTTATAACGTCCGCTGTTTTTGAGCAGGGGTTTCGAGAGCCGAGACCTGGAAGGGACAGAGGAGTGCACGAAAAAGTCCCCCTCACTAGCGTACGCACCAGGTCTAAGGCATGCGCCAGAGAGGAAGAGATCCGGACTTGGGGCGTCAAGTGGAAGTCTATCCATCGTTCTTAGTTTACCACTCGCGTGTGGGTATTTCTGCGTGACGAGATATTGTAAAGACATGAGAGCGTAACCAGGTGCTGTGCCGTGTTAGTAAAAAAAAAAAATTCAATCATTTGCTGCACCCATTATCGCGGAGAGTGCCTCAGTCGGAGTAAAGCGGCATCTTGCGAATTAGTCAATATATAATTATTAATACTTTTCAACATTTTTTAACAATTTTAATTTTTTAAAAAAGCGTTGATGTCATGTTGACTTTTTAACCTTCGTCTGGTTTATATGAAATTGTCCAATACCTACATTTACTGCGGCGTAATAAATGTCACCTGATCTAAAAATGAATATTTATTTTCCGTGTAGCTGTTTAGTTTTCTAGTTACCACTGCTGAACTTTTCGGGATGCTGACCACTTATATATCATATATATAATATATATACTATATATATATATATATATATATATATAGTATATATCTATATAATATATATAATATATATATATATATATATATATATATATATATATAGTATATTATAAATACTTTAGTATTTTATGTTCCTGTGATTTTCGAGTGTTGGATTTGCCGAGGTTTTTTTATTTTCGAGCGATTGTTGCGCGCCGAGTAGTGACTAAACCTAACCGAAGCCTAACCTAAACTAACGCGTACTTAACCTAAACCTAAACCTAAGCCTAACCTAATCTAACCTAACTACGGAAATTACTATATTATATCCGCAAGAATTTGCTAAATTAAAAACACACCGCGCCATAACTTACAATTCGAAAGACAGTACATCAAATACTTAAAAGGCATATATATATATATTATATATATATATATATGATATATATATATATATATATATATATATAATATATATGATATAATATATATATTATCTAATATAATAGTGTACTACCTTAATATTAATATTTTTTATCCTTACATTTCTAATCATATTTATTATATATATATAGGTTAGCAACTACGGTTAGCATTCACAGAGCTATATGCAAAATACTTTTTTTTCGTTCCTGGGGGATTCTTTTTTTTGGCAGACTTCATAATTTTTTTAATTATTTTATACAAAATTTATTTTCATTTTAGTAACATATTAAAGCCGTTTTCGTTTTTGCATTTGTGCTGACGAAACGTAAAGAAATGTTCGAAGTTTGTTGTCGTATTATGTCTAACTTAAAAGCGGAATCATCGAGCAAAATGGGCTCACCAAACGTAAGGAATTTCCTGTAAGTTCTGTAGGTTGCGATATTTAAGCACGTTCTTACGAAAAAATATAAACAAACAAGATGGCGGCGTGGTTATTTTGATGAATGTTTTATTCAATAAAATTAGCTCTAAATCTTATTCCTTCCAAATAAGCAAATCATTCCTGATGCATTAATTATTTATTTGTAATATAAACCGTTTGTTATTTTTTTTGTATATCTGTTTATTCCAAAACCACGTGGTCCATCATAACAGCTGACTTCAAATGTTTGTAAACAAGCGTTCGTTTATGCACGATAATTCGTGCTGAAGCGAGGAATTTCTATCGATCGTAAGCACAAATGACAAAAACGATAAAAGTCTTAGAATGGTTTAACAAGACCTTGTTTTTGACGTATGATTCAATGTGATCCGGGGGGAATTTTTTTTATTCTATTAATTTCGTAATTGGTATCTTATAAAGTCAAGTCGAAAATGACGATAACTTTTTTTTTTTTTTTAACTGAACTGACTTTTAATTTTAATTGATGTTTGGAAATAATTGGGTGACTTGTTTATTCTGGTGCTTGCCTTCATTAAATTCCGATCAGAAATAAAGTTTTCAAAAATACTGCCTTTTTTGGCCTTGTTTTTTTTTTTTTTTTTTTTTTTGTACAAATTTTTTTTAGCATAAATAAACGTTTATAAAAAAAAATACAAATATTTAAAAATCCTGGTGGCATCTCCTTCTCTCTCTCTCTCTGCTCTTCCCTTCTCTTCTCTCTTCTCTCTACTCTATATATATATGATATTAATACTATATATATATATATATATATATATAGGATATTATATATATATATGATATTATATAATATTATATAGTATATATACTATTATTATATATATTAATACTATATGCCAGCATCCCCGAAAGTCTAATTGCATGTAAACTTTAAAACTATAACAGCTACAGGAAAATAAATAACATTTTTGATTTAAGCAAGCAATTTCATCGATGAAACTTAAAAAAAAATTTATTTTATTCTAATAGTTATTAATAACACCTTAAATATTAGTATAATCTTATTTCTGGCAAGCGTATGCTCTCATCAACCTTCCATTCCTGCAGTAATACGAGAGCAAGAGTTGCCAAATAGTGTTTTGCTTTATTTGCTCTGGAGAAAATGATATTCCCTTTTACGTGGTTTGAGCTGACGGAGGGACAGAGGGGGGGACGAAGTCCCCCCGTCGTCCCCTGGTAGGCCGAGAAACCCCGACTCTGTCCATCTTTGTTTTTTACCCGTGGGGTATCCTTTAGTTAAAAAAGAAAAAATTCAACATTTGGCACCTTTGAGCGCTCCCTCGGAGTACTCGACTCCTTCGTATTCTCAAAAAAACCGTAATTTTTACAACATTTTTAACAATTTTAAATTTTTAAAAAGCGTATTTTTTTTATTTTATTTTTATTTCATGGTTAAATGTCTCCTGATTAATAAAATGATATTTTTCGTGTAACTTATATATTTTTTAGTTACATGCATGTGTTTTTCGGGATGCTGACGCATATTATTATACTTAATTATATTATTTATAAAAATTATCTATATATATAATTATATATATATATATATATATATATATATATATAATATATATATTCATATGATTATAATATTATATATTATATATATATATATATATAATATATAAATATATATAATATAATCTATAAACTAAATATAATATATATATATATATATATATATATATATATAGTATATATATATATATATATATATATAGTATATATATATATATATATATTAATATATATTATATTATAATATTATATATAATATTATTATATATAAATTATAATAATCATGGTGGACATGACATCCGCATCCCCATCCGCATCCGCATTTTGCGGAACATCAGCACCTAAATTGACATCCGCATCCGCATTCCGATGATGGATAAGAGGTGTAGCGGACATCCGCATCCGCATCCTCCTTTGAAAAATGAGGATGTTGAGGATGTTTCTATGTTTTCTACATTTGATTAGATGCATATAAAATAAATATTATTCGGCATCTTTATCAAGAATAGTGTTGGAAAAATTTGTGAATTTTGAATTTCGATTTATATATATATATATATGATATATATATATATATAATAGTATATATATATTATATACTAATACTATATTATATAATATATATATATATATATATTTAAATATATATATATATATATATTATTTATATAATATAACTATATAATTATATATATATATATATATATATATAATATACATATACATATAACATATACATATATATATATATATATATATATTATATTTATATATATATATATATAATATATTATATATATATATATATTTATATAATATATATATATAATATATTATATATATATATATTATATATATATTATATATATATAATACAGGGGATTCAAAATTATGGGTAAAAATTTTTGGTACCTGATAAGAAATGCAAAAAATAAAGGTAAAAGTTCCTATCAAGGTATGACGGAATTAATGTCCTTAGTTTTCCGTCTGGCTGTCTGTATGTGGTTTTACTAAATACTCTGTGTATCTACGAAACAGTAAGTTAATGAAAACTCTAAAATTTAAATAAAGACGGACTTAAAAAGTATTCTGAGGAACGATATAACTGTATTTCGGAATTAGGAGGTGTAAATAAACGATATTATTTAGATAGGTTTTATTTTTGTGCAACATAAACATTGTTTCTAAAGCACCTACAAATATGTATCAAAGATGATGTTTAAAAATGACCTCCGTGTTCCCAATGCACGCGTCCAGGCGTCCTCTCATCGATTGTCGGACCCGTTCAAAATATCTCTAGGAGTCTGTTTGATCATTTCAATTCCGTTCATAATTCTTAATCGTAGGTCTTCAACGGTGTCCAATTGGAGAAGAGTATACTAACGGTCTTTAAATGTCCCAAAAGGTAATAATCCAAAGGATTTAGGTCTGGTGACCTCGCTGGCCCGGAAACTGGGCACCTCTGACCTATCTATTGATGGAAAGGTCTCATGTCAGGTGTTCGACGAACTGCAGGCACTAAAGTGTGCAGGAGCCTCATCATGCATAAACCACACATGTTTTTGGGCGTCACTGAAGAGGTACATTTTCAAATAAGGTACGGAGCTCATGTTTCAAAAGTTTAAGTAGATTATGCCATTAAGCCTGGGAGGAAGCCCGAACATAAGTACAGATCAGAAACAGTTCCTGCCCAAAGTTTACTGAAAACTGATGTTGTGAACGAGTTCCTGTTTATGGCATGAGGTTTCGTTTGCCAAATGTGTTCGTGTATGACGTAACGATAGCTGTTTTGTAATGTGAGCCTCGTCGGTAAATAAAACCTTCGTTAAAAAGTTTGGGTCAATACACATTTGTTCAAAAACCATTGACAAATAACAACACGATGGACATACGTCCAAGTGTAATAGAGTAATGCGACCTGATGGACGTGGACGGGGTAACTGTTTGTTCCGTGGAGTAACCTCCAATACTAGTTGGTTTCGAATTAAACTGTAGTGAACCAATCTCGCGTGCTCTAGTTCAGGATGCTCAGAAATTCAGTTGAAGAACTACTTCTTCTAAATTAACAGTCCTAGTATATCGGGGTTTGCCTGCATTAGTGGCAAAAAAACCTTGCGCTTGGACAAATTCGGATGGGATATTCCTCTTCGTACAAACGTCTTGCTGCAGAACTATTGCAAGCTGTCCAATCCCATACATTTAGATGCAGTCCGCTAAGTTCAGAGTATGAAAACACGTGGTAATTACGTTCCATATCCAATAACGAAAGAAATACGTAAGAGACACACACAGTCAATGAATTACATTGTAATGCGTAACACAAAGAGACAGTGCATTTATTGTATACATTAGTTGGTTGTTTTGGTTAACAATGTGCTGAAATGTTTAATGGAAGGTGTAGCTGTTTGTGGAAGAGTTGTTATTATTTCAATGAGATGTTTCCAATTACTAAAATTTACATTCTCCCTTATTAATTGTCATAATTTATTAAATGTTATACCATTTGATTCTGCGTACAACAATAGGTGTTTTTGGTTCCTTAACATTTTAACCAAAGTCATTCCGCTTTCATGGTGTCGCCTCAAATACATTTAACGGCCGCCCATTTTTTAAAATTTATAGTAAATTGATACTTCTTTTTGTCGTCATTACCACTACACACAACAGTACTCATCCCAAATAGAGGGTTTGTAACCTCTACTTGGTTTCGTATGAAAAAAATATTTAGTAAAATCACATACAGACACCCAGACGGAAAATAAGCAACATACGTCAATACTTTTTATAGGACTTTTCCTTTATTTTTTTGCAATTTATGCAGTTACCAAAAATTTTTACCCATATTTAGGTTCACCGTGTATTATATACTATATATATAGTAATATATATATATATATATATATATAATATATAATATATATATATATATATATATATTATATCATTATAAATATAATTATATTATTAATATATATATATATACTATATATATCTATATCTGTATCTATATATAATATATATATATTATATATATATAATATTATATATATATATATATATTAATATATATTATATATATTATATATATAATACTATATATATTATATATAGTATAATTTTTAATTCAAAACTTCAAAGAGTAAACATCCGCATCCGCATCCCATCCTCATCTACTTTAAGATTCCGCATCCGCATCCTCATCCTCTTTAAGATCGGCATCCGCATCCGCATCCGCAAAAAGTCAAATTTTGACATCCGGTCCTATAAATTATATATATAGTATATATATATATATATATATATATATATATATATATAATATATATATTATATATATATATTATATAATATATATAATATATATATATATATATATATAATATATATACTAAAACTATATTTTATAATATTATATATATATATATATATATATATATAATTACAGTTTTGGGCAACACTCACGGGCCGAACCCTATTCAAGGAGGCGGGCGTGTAGTACAGCTCAAAAGTTCACCTCTATGCGAAATTACGTCAGATGAGCACAGCGCAAGCTTAAAGTGAGTAGTTAAATCAGCAGGAAACACAGGAAGATGGAAGAGATCCACAGATACAGAGGTGGCAAGCAAACCAAGGAAGCACTGCAGCGAACTAGCCTGGAGTTACCCTGTGTCAACACAAAATTCATGCGCAGACACAACACCCCTTGTGTACGAGGGCGTCATAAAGGTGGTGGTCCGCAGTGGATAGTTCCCTCGAGCCCTTGCCGCTTGCGGTACTATAGAACATGAGATATTAAGCACCAGCAAAATTGCGGCCGCAAAGATAAGGGTCAAGAGAAGAAAACTTTTTTAATATACTATATATAAATATATATATATATATATAATATATTTATATATATATAATATACTATATATATACTATATATATATATATATATATATATATATATATATATATAATCATCATCATCATCATTTACTTCCTTTCCCCATGATGGGGTGTGAGGTGCGCAACATACACCGGAAACAGAAAAGTAGCAAAAGAGCTTGACGTAAGTCGAAAGGAAAGTCCCCACTCTTTACCATTCACTCCATACCCTTAAGTGAGAGCTTGTCACACTCAAAAAAATTCCGCCCTAGGGCTTCACAAAACCACGACGGACTCCACAACCATACCTATCACAAAACTCCGCCATTCACTCTTATTACGCACCTTTCTTCTCGCATCTCCCAAATTCACATTTCTTTCGTTCAGACATTCCATTACTCACTCAGTCCACTTTTCCTTCGGTCTCCCAGCCGGTCGATCTTCAGGACACTAGCCACTATACATCCGCTTTACCAACTGATTATCATCCACCCTTTTTATATTACCAAACCATCTTAATACACTCGTTTATCCTCTCATTTAGGCTTTCTTCACACCACACAACTCCCCAGCACATTCATTCCTCATTTTATCAATTCTTCTCAAACTTATCACGCATGTAAGATTGTCCACCTGATAAGATTGTACCTTAGGTTTATATCTCTTATTCTACACCATAGTTTCACTACTATACATTAACACCGGTAACAACATACCCTCATGTAAAATCCTAGCGCACTCACGAGTTAGTCCAACCAAGGATTTAATTGCACCATGCAGCTACCTTCCTACCATTCACAACTTTCCTACTACACCCTGTATCATCCGTTCCATTTTCATCTAACATATATCTTAAATATTCTCCTCACTCACTACCATTACTTTACTCTTATCTACATTTACTTTCAAACCCCTCTCTTTGCACACCCTGCCAAACCCCTCAACCAATCCTCTCAAATTTTCTTGAGATTCAATATGCAAAACCAATTCGTCAGGGTACAATAAGCAGAACACCCTCCACTCTCTTTCATTCTCCATCAGTCTAACACCTTCCCTTACCAGCCCAACCTCTAACGCTTCATCACCTCATCCATATATAAATTAAATAGCCATGGGACATAACACATCCCCACCTCACTCCACAATTAATTAATTAATATTATCACTTTTTCCACTCCATTTATTCTTACACAAGCTTTATTGTCGACATGTATACTTTCTTTTCCATTCAGAAGCCTACCTATAACACCATATATCGCTAACACCTGACATAAAGCTTTCCTATTAATCCTGTCATAAGCCTGTTGCAACTCCATAAAACCTAAATACCTCTGATTTTTCTTCTCTCTCATTTTCTCAAACATTTGATTCAATGTGAATATTTGATGTACACATCCTCTATCACTTCTAATTCACCATGCTCTTTGCCAATCAGTCCCTCAGTAACTCGAAGCACTCTTTCAGCCAAAATACCAGAATAAATCTTCCCTACAACACTCAATAAACTAATTTTCATATGCTTCCTACAGTCCCCCTTATCTTCCTTACCCTTATGTAATGGTACTATTATTTATATACCCCATTTTTTCGGAGCTATAGCCTTCATTAACGCTTTGTTACACAACTTCCAATATCCATTCAATCACAATTTCGCCTCCATTTTTTATCATTTTATCAGTAATTCCATTTATACCAGCAGATTTGCCAGTCATCAACTTTCTCACTCTACCTATTACGTCTTCCTTACTAATTACCTCTTTTCCAAAATACCTCTTTCTTCTTACTCCATCAAACCAGCATACATTCACTATCACATCTTCCTTACTGCTAATGTTATACAGACTTTCGAAGTGTTCCCTCTGCGCTCTCCTCATATCTTTTTCACCAGGCACGAAATTACAACCCCTATTCATTATTCTATGAAGATTCCCCCTTCTCCCTTTCTTAACCTTTCCCACTTCCTTCCAGAAGAACTTCCTATTCCCATGTAAGTCCCCATTCATCCTTTTCCCAAACTGTTCATTTACCTCTTTTTTTTCTCCCACGCGTGCAATTTTAGGTTTTCCTTTTTAACTCCCTATATATTTCCATGCATCTTTCTTATAAGACCTCATCATTGACTTTTAACACATTCAACCACGCCTCTTTTTTTACTTTTAACCGCTTCATTCCACCATTCTTACTCACTGCTTTAGCAATACTTCTCTTGCACTACCAACAAATGCTTCCTTCATTTGCATCTAGATTTGTTTAGTTTCACCTTGTTCACATTCATCTGATTTATTTGCAAGTGCTCTCTCATTCTTTTCCTTATAACCTTGTTCTGTTAACTTTTCACTTTTAATTTTCTCCACTTCCTTCCTTATCTCTTTCCTCTCCATACATGCCCCCTAACTTTATCTTACATAATGATCTGAAATTTCGATCCATAACCGCATCATTGATTTAACATCCATCACATACTTCAACATCTCCTTCTTCACCAACACAAAATCAATCATACTTTTCACTTCGATACCATCTCTACCTATCCCAGCTCTCGTATACTTATGAATAATCTGATGCCAGAAGAATGTATTACTTACACACATACCTCTCTCTCCTCACAGAAATCAATTAACTTCTTGCTATTTTTATTTTCTCCCGCAACCTCAAAGACACCTTTTATATCATCCCTTTTTCGACTACCTTTCCAACCATTTAAGTCGCCCAACACAATCAATCTGAAACTCCTACTCAGATTCATTCAGATTATCTCAGAAAGTTACACTCTCCTCAACATCACCCTCAGATGAACCAGTTGTTACAACCACACACACCTTGACCCTTTCAAACTTAAATTTAACTATTAGAATTCTAGTACTCGCACAAGCAATTTTTCCATAGCTCTTTGCAACAGGTCACTCATCAGAATAGCAACTCCTTCTCTCCCCCTCTCATTCCTCTTTACTGCAGCACACACACACACCATTCGTCTTCACAGATTCCTTACATCTTTATTTCAATCGCAGCAAGCAAATCAAATTTACCCTTTTTAAATACATCCATCACCTCTCTCAACACCATTTATTTTTCTAACATTCTATGTACCCAGACGATTCATACAATTTCGCCGAAAGATGCAATTAAGGTCGCTTACGACGATCACGACCAGGCCCGAGGCATGCATAAGCATTCCTAGGAAGAGATAATTGGTATTGGATAACCAACCCAACTACAACTGTCCCTTTATAGGCACCTTCTACTACATGAAGAACATACGCTGTGAGAAGTCTTTCTCCCTCCCCACACACAGGGATTTATAAAAAAGGTGATGTCCCTAATAGTTGCGTTTTATGGTTTGTCACTCCCGTGTAAGAGGGGAGAACCATTGGACACTGGAGTGTCAAGGGATATACCCGGCACCCCAAATGACAAATGGGGGGGGGGGGTAATCTCATCTCTTCGAGAGGGCTACCTCCCTCCCTCTGTCCCCTTAGTCACCTCTTACGACAAGCTGAACGTACGGTACGGGAGTTCTTGCACCCCTGAATAGAGATGTCCCACTATATATATATATATATATATATATATATATATATATAAATATATATTCTATATACTATATATATATATATATATATATATTAATATATATATATATATAGTATATAGGCACAAGTCTAAATTAGGGGGCGTTTATCAATAATTGAAAATGCCCTATAAGCAATAGGTAGGGCTAGGTTAGGTTAGTTAGGTTAGGTAGGTTTAGGTTAGGTTACCCTTTATAATCAACACTTTGACAAGTTAATAATTATTAAATTTTTTATTCTTTTTCAGCAATCATAAATTTACGCCTCTTCATTTATAAAATATATATATATATATATCATATTAATATATATATATATATATATATATATATATATATATATATATATAATATATATATATATATATTTAATAATAATATATATAGATATATATATATATATATATTATATATATATATATATATATATAATATAAATGCTTGTGTTGGTGTCTGTGTAAGCGTGTGTGTCTGGGTGTGTGTTGCATGTTACTTGTAGCATTTAAGTACAAATGACCACGTGGGTAGGAATATGAAAGATTTTGGTTGTTCCATATTTTACTCTCGACCTCTCTCCCTCTCTTTTGGTAATTCTTATAAACTTCAGAAACCTAAATATTTATTTTACGATAATAATAATAATAATAATAATAATAATAATAATAATAATAATAATAATAATAATAATAATAATAATAATAATAATAATAATAATAATAATAATAATAATAATAATAATTTATCAGCTCATTAGCATAATTAAAAGCATCGATTTTTATATCAATATTTTAAAATGCGATAAGTTTTATAAAGGCATATTTTATGTAGCTTTCGAATGCTTTCTTTTGGCAGGATAAATCAAAGGAATTTCACATAATTGTTTCCATGTCAATTTTCTCATGAAATAATTTCACCTGTGCAAGGTAAAATAAAAAAAAAATTGTTCCAGCGATTTAAATCTCCCGAAACAGGAAGCCAGCCATCCAGGTCGGCGACAGCCAGCTGATTCAGCCGTCAGCCACTCAGCCCTTTTACTAAACACTTCAGCCTTCGGAGCATTGGACGCGTACTGTAGTGAATGAGAAAGTTGAAATTTTGTGCGTTTTTCGTCAGCGTTTAGTAAGCTGCGTGAAGTTGTTTTATATCCTTGTTTAAGTTTATTTTGTGTTTTATAATTATGTAGGGAAACCTTAATGTCTTCACGTTGTATCAAATAGTAGATAAGATTGAAAATGTCAATTGCAACTCCAGAATTTCATTTTATTTCTCCTCCTGAGGCACCTGTATTTAAACCAACATGGGAAGAATTTCAGGATGCTTTGGCTTATATTAATAAAATTCGTCCAATTGCAGAACAGTCAGGAATTTGTAAAATTGTTCCTCCACCGGTAAAGTATTTTCTTTCTTTTTTGTATAATGTTGTTTTTATTTTATTATTATTTTTAATATTTTAGATGATGCATCTCCAAGACCCAAGTCGCTCAAGACCCAAGTCGCTCTTGCGAACTCGTGGGATTCTATCATATAATGTTTTTTTTTTATATTTTTAAATTATAATAAAATCAAAGAACTAAAGGAAATTGTATATTGCTGATAATTTCTTTCTTCTTTACATTTTATGATAATATTGCTTGAAAATTAAATTC
Source organism: Trachelipus rathkii (assembly GCA_015478945.1). Taxonomy (NCBI): domain Eukaryota; kingdom Metazoa; phylum Arthropoda; class Malacostraca; order Isopoda; family Trachelipodidae; genus Trachelipus; species Trachelipus rathkii. The sequence continues at coordinate 62,730 of JABUQX010020149.1, forward strand.
TATTAGGTAGTACAAGTTAATGAACCTAGCGTGGCTTTTCAATTTGATTATTTTATATTTTTAGCGACTTAAAATCTATTAAAATCTCAAATAACTAATTTTAATATGTTTTTTCTTTTCTGCCAATAAATATTTGAAATTATAATAGATTATAATATATTTTTAATTAAAACTTTACAACAATATTCGTAGTACGTGCTCGTCGATAATTATAACAATGGCGACAACTTTTCTGAATTGATATTTCTCCATTTGAAACAATATTCGAAAAATTAAAAATTACTTATAAAGTATACTTGTTAATAATTCGTTGATCATTATTGAAATGAGGACTAGAACAACTGCTTAAAGTATTTATATATATTGGAATTTTTAATTGGAAACTATTATTAAGAAAATATATTGAATAATCATAGGGGTGTATGGTTTGTAATGGACGTTTCAAGTTAATAAATGTCGAAGTAGGCAAAGAACTATTTGTTAATGGTTACCATACTCATATGATTATAGAGAGGAGAGGAATATTTTGTAGTTATCATTGTTTTATGTTTAATAAACATTATAAAAATAAATTGTTTTAAAGTAAAAAAAAAAAAAATTTAGTAATTTTTCAAAATTATGATTATATAAAATTTTATATATATATATATATATATATATATATATATATATATATATATATATATATATATATAATATATATATATATATATATATATATATATATATGATATATAATAATTATATATATATAAAAATTATTTTTATATAATATATATATATATATATATATATATATATAAGACCTGTTGTGCTATAGGAATTGGTTATTTTTATATATATTGTAGATTTTTTTTTTTTTTTTAGATTAGTAGGAGATTGCATTTATATTAATTGTATATGAACATTTATCAGAAGCTCTGACCCCTGTACCCTCCAACCTGTGAGTGCAGGAAAAATAATAAAATATTTAGTAATTTGTGAATTTCCATTCAAATACTAAGTAAATAGGTACTGTATTAAAACTATAAATGTTTAAGAAAATGGTATAAAACAATTATATATTTTAAAAAATGTTTCTACTGATTTTTGAACATTTTATGTAAATATTTAAAAGAAAATTTTTTAATTATTTACAGAAAGGTCCTCTAAACAGATTTTTTATAAAATTCGAAGCATAGACTCTTAAAAAATAGTATTAAAGAATAATAAAAAAAAAAATCATGGATTGGTCTCTTTAGGAAAAAAAGTTACAGCCTTTCAAAATTTGGAATTTTCCCATAGGGTTTTCTTATAAAAAAAAACTGAATTGGCCTCAAGGTCAGTTTAGGACCATTCTATTCTAGTTCAGGTTATGATAAGATTTGTTAAGTATACACAAATTTACTATTTGTACACAACAAAACATATCCTAACCAGAACTAGTAGGGTCCTAAACCAAGACCTAACCTGGATTGATCGACTATGCCGTAAACTTAGACCTGACCTAGATGGATTTACGTTACTGTAAACCTAGATAGAGTTCTAGCAACCATGGCATTGCTACTATTTCTTTTACAGTAGTCCCTTGCACCTATTTTGTAAATTATGATAAAAAGAAATTACGTTCAGTTTTTTTTTTTATAAGAAAAATCTATGAGAAAATTCAAACTTTCAGAGGCTGTAACTTATTTTCCTAAAGAAGACCAATCTATAATTTTTATTTATTCTTCATTACTATTTTTTTTAGAGTCTATACTGTGAATTTTACAAAAATCTGTTTAGAGACCCTTTCTGTAAATAATTACCCAAAAATTTAAAAATATAACGCTCCAAAACTTTTAACTCTAATCTTATCATTTTTATATCGATGATACTATCGATACTTTTTTCCGATTGTTGATATCAATTTCATTAATATTTTTCCGATAATCGATAATTTTTTACTATTACTGGTACCAATTATCGTCAAAATTTATGTATATAAATAAAAAGAAAATTAAAAAATTTAGGTAAATAATTTTTTTTATGTATAGTAGAATGAAAAAAAGTAGGCCTATATAGGCTAATGCACGATATATATATATAATATATATTATTTATATATAATATATATATATATATATATATATATATATATATATATATATATTTTTTTTAAAGTTCACACCTCACGGGCATAGCCCTATTCAAGGAGGGGAACTTCTAGGTAATTTCTACCTAGGATCCGAACTAGGATGTTTGAAACCCGCGCCATTGCCATGCGGACTCCGTACTCTACCAGTTTGTGCCACGATATATATATATATATATATATAATATATATATATATATATATATATAATATATATATATTATATATATATATATATTATAATATATATATATATATATTATATATACTGTATAGACTAAACCATCTAGGTTATATTTAGGCCTACAGTAGTGATGATCCATATAGGTTAGACCTTGGTTTAGGACCCTACTAGTTTAGGTTATTATAAGTTTTGTAAAGTATACATATAGTAAATCTATATACTAAAATCTTATAACCTAAACTAGGAGGGACCTAAACCGATCAAGACTTAACCTATATGATTGTTGATGCTGTAGCCTAAACCTAACCTAGATGGGATCTGTTATAAAAAGTTGATTCTAACCATAGAATATTTTTTGCTTTCTTAATACTGTATATATATATATATATATATATATAATATATTATATATTATATATATATAATATATATATTATATATCATATATCATATATATATATATATATATATATATATATATATATTATTATATTAATTTATATATATATTTTTATTGTATATTACATAAGAATATAGTCTTGCAAATTTTATTAAATTTTTTTTTTAAATTATTTAAATATACTGCCTATAAAATTGAATTGTTGATAATCTTGAAAATAAAATTTATTTTTAAAAATTAATAATGATATCGATGTCTTGATAATCTGAAACACATTTCGGCAGTGTTTCTTCATCCCTACACAAATGAAATGAAGCCAAATTATGATTTTTGTAGCATTATTTTTTATATTGTATTGAAAATATAAACTCAAAATGTATGAAAATGATTAGAAAAAATTTCAAATAATTTTTTGATACCATTTCCTTAAATTAAATGTTTAAAGTTTTAATACAGTAGCGTTGGGCGGGGTGACTTGGACCACTTTAGGTATAACTTCGTCTCCCGACTTTCCCCTAATGCACTTTTTGAAATTTTTTTTTTCTGAAATTCAAGGCCATATTGTAGGTAATAAGCACACAAAAAAATAATAATGTAATTCTAATAATAATAGTTTTATTAAAGTTTAAATAAAGCTCATTCAACCTCACCTTGGAGGGGTGAATCGGACCATCTGTTTAAATTCCTCTTTTACATATAAATTCAATATTATATTTTAATTTTTACTTAATATAATAATTGTTTATCATATTAAAATTAGTAATAAGTAATAAAAATGTCAATAATGATACATAAAATAAGAATAAAAATAAGGTGGTCCGATTCACCCCTCTCTGCTGAAAAATTGACACTTTTTGGAATTCGCATTTTTTATATAAAATTTCATTTTTTATTTTAACTTTTACTTAATATAAGTAACTTTATTATATTTAAATTAATTAGCTATATGTAATAAAAATGTCAATAATAATATGTAAAATATGAAAAACAATGGTGGTCCGATTCACCCCATCATCAATTTTTACAGCGGGGTGAATCGGACCACTAATACTGTTTGAACCAAAATTTACTTTGTCAGTTTAAATCTAATATACTCGAGTGTATACACTGAAAAAATAATTAAAATCCATTTACAATTTTTCATTTTATAACAAAGTTAAAAAAACTCACATTTTTCAAAAGTGAAATTCTATTGAAGGGCATTTTGTACCCTAATTTATTATATTTTTTAAAAATATAAAAACTCTCTAGAATTAAAGATGATCTAAATAAAACTTGTAGTACTACCGCCTGGCTATTAAATGAGCGATTTTTTTTTTATTTATTTATTTATTTTATTTAGAGTGGACCGAATCACCCCTCTAAAAGAGGTGGGCCCTGTCACCCTGCTTGACGCTATATATTTATTTAGCCTACATGATTCAGATTGAACCGATATCCACAATTACCAAACACTATTTCAATAGCCTGTTATAAGTTTATAAAAAATTTGATAAAAAAAAAATATCTGGCAGTAAATATGTTTTAATATGAATTTTGGAGACTTCATAATTTTTTTAAGCTCATTTTTCGAGCATTTTTTTTTATACATTTTTTTCTTTTTTACAATTCATTTTGAACATATGTTTCATGAAAATTATCTGGGTTGCTTAAATTGATAATCAAGTCCATAGCAAATCTTATTAATAAGAAATTTGAAGGGCTATTTCAGATTTGGCATTTTTTAAAAGCAATGTTTTACCATCAAAAATTAATAAATATCTAACTATAGCCAATTAAAAAAAAAAAAATCCTAGGACAATAGCGTATACAGTATATATATTAGGGCTGACTGATGCACCACATTGGTGGTAGTGCAATATAATTCCAGTATCCATTACGTTTTAAAAATAGAGATTTGGTGGTGTGTAAAAAAGTAAAATGACAGTGCAGAAAATTCTGTTCAGCCAACCTTATTATATATATATATATATATATATATTAATATATATATATATATATATAATATTATTATATATTATAGTATATATATATATAATATATATATATATATATTATATATATATAATATATATATATATATATATATATATATATATATATATAATAGATGAAACTTATGACCCTCACATGAGAAATATCAATAAATATACCTTATAATACAGCCTGTATATAAGACTCATTTTTTAATATTTGTGATCTGTGGGTAATATCTCCTCTATAATACTGCTCATATAGGCTTCAAAGTATTTATTTAATTAATGTGAATGAATGGTTTGGTGACATACAGGAAGAATTTGAAATTCATAGGTAGTTTATTCTTCTAATTATACCAGCATAATAGAAGGAGAGGTGAAAAGATTTTGCCTTATATTTAACAAGAAGGTATTGTATAGCAGATATGGGACATAGTATGTGCTGAGGACAGTGGCCAAGGGCAAGGCATAGAGCCAGAGCTGCAAGGTTTTGGGTGGAACTGGAGCCAGAGTCAGAGCAAGAAATTTTTTTTTTAATATAGGGGGTTGGAACTGGAGACAGAGCAGCGAAGTCTCAAGCTAGATATTTTGAAATATAGGCATTGTCAAAGGTAGCAATAATGTTTACTGGCTATACTGTCCTGACCCATGATGATGCAATATTTTAATAATTCCTAATTAACATCAAGCATTTTAAACTAGTATTTGTTGTGTTAAAAATGTTACTTGTATATAATTATTTACTTTAAGAGAGCCGTAATAATTTTGTTACTACATGTTGTTAAAAGATCACAAAATGATAAATCACAAACTAATTAAGTTCATATTTATAGTTTTACATTTGTATTTAATGTATGTAATGTATGTAATAATATTTAGGCCCTCTTAGTGCTTATATACATACTGGTAATTAGTAATGGATATCCACTTGTTGCTGCAACATCTTGGAGTATTGGAAGAAAAGCGAATAGCTACTATTTTGAGTACTTAAAAAATTTATGCAAAGATTTTTCTTGCTTAAGAAAACCATTTAGCTATAGCTTCTGTTTTAAACCCTACTATCCAACTCCAAATCTCATGGAATAGGAAGAATTAATTGATGTACATAATAATGATACTCTGAAATGAAGGCTTAAAGATGTATATAGCGTCGGGCGGGGTGACTTGGACCACTTTAGGTATAACTTTGTCTCCCGACTCTCCCTAAATGCACTTTTTGGAATTTTTTTTTTGAAAATCAAGGCCCTATAGTAGGTCATAAGCACACAAAAAAATAATAATGTAATTCTAATAATAATAGTTTTATTAAAGTTAAAATAAAGCTACACTGACCTTGGAGGGGTGAATCGGACCATTCTGTTAAATTCTTCTTTTACGTATAATTCATTTATATTTTAATTTACTTAATAAAATAATTGTTTATCATATTAAAATTAGTAATAAGTAATAAAAATATTAATAATGGTACATAAAATAAGAATAAAAATAAGGTGGTCCGATTCACCCCTCTCCGCTCAAAAATTTTGACACTTTTTGGAATTCGTATTTTTTATATAAATTTCATTTTTTATTTTAATTTCTACTTAATATAAGTAACTATTTATTATATTTAAATTAATTATATGTAATAAAAACGTCAATAATACGTAAAATACGAAAAACAATGGTGGTCCGATTCACCCCTTCATCAATTTTTACGGCGGGGTGAATCGGACCAAGTTAGGCCCGTGATTTTGCCACTAATACTGTTTGGAACAAAAATTTACTTTGCCAGTTTAAAGCTAACATAATCTAGTGTATACACTGAAAAAATAATTAAAATCCATCCACAATTTTTCATTTTATAACAAAGTTAAAAAAAAACACATTTTTCAAAAGTGAAATTCTATTGAAGGGAATTTTGTACCCTAATTTATTATATTTTTTAAAAATATAAAAACTCTCTAGAATTAAATATGATCTAAATAAAACTTGTAGTACTACCGTGTGGCTATTAAATGAGCGAAAAATTTTTTTTTTATTATTATTATTATTTATTTTATTTAGAGTGGACCGAATCACCCCTCTAAAAGAGGCGGTCCTGGTCACCCCGCCCGACGCTACCCCTTTACAAATTTTAGATATATATTAACAATGAATGTCCTCATAATGAAAAAGTCTCTGATGATTGATGATATTATAGGTTTCTACATCTTATGAGTTGAGATTTTTGCATTTGCAAATATAAAATCTAGCAAAAGAGAAAGGTCACAAATGGTAGAAGAAATGAAAGTATGAATGGCTGATATCACAGTTAATATTAAAAAAATCTGCAAATAGAATCAAGGCCCAATAGCTAGGCCCTGTATCATTAAAAATTTGTTTGTGCAGGGGTTAATTTCATTTTTATATTCAGTAACCTCAATTTTTTTTTGCATATTATAGTATTGTGGAGCCTATTATTGTACTGCTGCACTCGTGAATTGTTTATTTAACTTTATTTTAGTTCCTTTATATTACCCTCTAGACTTGAAAATGAGTTAAACAAACTAATTGCTTTTAAAATTTTCATATACCATGCAATTATTTTCCGTAAATTGCACTGAATCCAGAAAACACAGCTCTCAAATTCAAAATAGTTCATTGCATCTATTTACATGAATACAATCATACAAGCTGAAGCTGAGAGACTTGAGCATCTTCTCTGTTTGTATTTCACAAAAGTGATACTGAAATTTGGTGGTTGCTTTTAAAAATGTAAAATGATGAAATAATTAGCTTCTAGAGGTGATTTGTAAATTTTTATGACAATTCATTGTTGCCCTTCTAAATAGCCTATTTAAGATTAAAAACATTTATAAATAGCCATTTTACAGGTTTTAGATAATGTTTTTCCTTGACCTCATAATGTTTAGAGAATGGATAATATTTGAGGAACTTCCTTAACATGAAGGAGTTTAGACAATTTAAATTTAATCTGTGTATAAATATGATGTGTATAGCACTGTTTTGTGAAAGTTTTACTGTCATGGGTAGTTGCCTACATGCCGACTACTGTCACAAGAATGGCCATTTTTTAAATTTTGCTCTGCCTGCATTTTTTGTTCTGGTCATGTCTACTCATAGGATTTGATTACTATTCTCATAGTTGTAGTTTGTAATTCTAGATATAGCTAAAGATACCATAGGGGAAATTTGGCTATTTCCAGCATCTTAAAGTACTAGATGGCTCAAAAAATGAAAATATATATATAATATATTTTTTGTTAAAATAACATATTTGTCCATCCTATATCTTCAAAGGAAGAAAAGTTTGAGAGAAAAAAAAAATTAAATTTGTGTACTATTTACCAAGTTTGAACACTTCATCTTCTGTAGATTTTAAGATATGATCACTTAAATATTGAGAAAATTTACCAGGAAAAATATATATGTATGCAACCTAAAAAGTTCCATGTCCTCAATTTTGTTTTTACTCAATTGAAATTTTAAAGGAGAAATATTTGTCTAAAGTCTAATGAATTTGGGAATAACAAATTTGTTCTGTAAAACCAAAAAAAAATTACTCTAGAAGGAGAATATACAGTATGTATATACTCATAAATTAAATGATTGTCCTATATTTACAATTTAATAGCATGACAAATTGTCACATGAGTTTGAGTGATATGTATAAATATGTTTTTAACATTTTTGGAGTGAGTTGTCTTTTTTATTTTCGTGTGATTTTTTTTCCCTTTAGCACAGTAAACCAATTTTAAGATTCAAATGTATGGCACATAAACATTTGTCTGTGAGTGGTGAGGAAATATTTCACTACCACTCATGGGTTTCGGGTATAGGGGCATAGGCCTCCATAGACAAATGCTCTTGTGCAATGATTTGCATCTTCATAAATATTACTGCAGTTGTGTGTACTTTTTATTTATTTTTCACCTAAATATGAAAAAAAAATTGCCTCTGAAATTGCTGAAAATAGCAGCTATATTGTATGGCAACTTGGTATTCTATTAAATTGAAAATACAATATCGTTGTTCAATTTAAGAGTATAGCTACATAATAATTTTCTATAGTTATTTTTTAATTTTTTTTTTTTTTTTTATTTTTTTTTTTTTTTTTTTTTTTTTTTTTTTTTAAAGAAACCCATGTTATTCTGAGATTCATTTAAAATTTTTTTTTACCTAGTGTGAGCTTTAATTTTGTAAAAAAAAAAAAAAAAAAAAAAAAAAAAAAAAAAAAAAAAAACTTATTAATAAGACCCCAATAATGCAATCTCACTGTGGCCATTATAGGAATACAAACCAGTTGTAAAAAAAATGGTGTATGTGCAAAAAAAACTATTCCAAAAAACCTAAAGGGCAAGAAAATAATATAACCTTTCCTTAACAAATACATTATGCATAGAAAAGATGATATAACTTTATAAGTAACATTTTAACAGAATTACTGTGAAAAGCAAAAAAAAAAATCTTATACCTTTCTCTCTTCTTTTTCCCCCTTCCACATATTTTTATACCTCTAACCTCCACTCTTCCTTTTGTAAACACATCTGTTAACTGATGTTTCGTATCAACCCATTTAACCTTTCTAATCTTTTTCTCTTCTAACACCCACTTGATCCACATGACATCTATCCTTAAGCTCTTGCTCAACACTTGTCATTGAATATATTGCATTTTTCAGTCTTACTGTCTCTGTACATCTTGATTCGTAACCTCTCTCTCTCTGTCAACAGCCTTTCTCCAACGTTCTTTCAAATATATACTGGCTTGTGTCCCTTCTATAAACGCTATAGATTCTGCCTCTTTTTTCCAAGCAATAGGACATTTATTCCCTTTTAAATTTTAAGAGCTACAATATAACCTACCCGAGGACTAATACTCCCTTCCATACCATAAGATGCATCCATATACATTTCTACTTCAATCTTGCTTTTGCGTTTATTCAACCAAATATCCATTTTTATACCACTTTCCCCTTTTCATAATATTAATTAGTTTCTTCATTTCCTCCACTTTTCCTCCCTCTAAAATATCTACTCCTTTTGCTCACAGAATAACAAAAGTCGGGTCTCATCTGACCAACACCTGATCAGTTGGTCCCACTAACGATCTATATAAAGTCAATTCTTACTCCCCATTTCCCTATCACCAATAATATCCCTTTTATCTGGAACACCTACTTTTCATATATTTTTTTTGTTCCAGCCACACATCCCTTTCATACTCATGTATATTAACCCCTATATACTTAAGCCCTTAACGTCTTCTGAACCTATTTCCAACTTGTCTTATACCTTTTATAACTTCATGCATAAATATTTTAGGACCACCAAAACGTAAATCAGCCACATGTGTACACATAATCCCTATTAATCTCGCTTCTTTCTTCCATAAAAAATAAAGCTGTTTCTAATCTATTTTTTACATTTAATTCCTCAAGTACACCAACTACCTTATCATACCAAGCTGTCTCAGCATCTTTTAAACCATAAACAGTTTTCTTTAATTCCCAAATACACTACTCTTTTGCTTCTTTAGGAGGAATCACATAAACCCTATTTTTATTACATCCCCATACTCATATTTAATGTCAATAGAATTACATTCTCATCCCTACCTTTTTATTACACTTAAACAAGTTCTTAAAATCTCCCCTAATAAGTTGGAGCCTCAGTAATTAAATCCTCTCCCTCCTATTCAAACCCTCTTGCAGCCAATCTAACTTGCAAACACATTCTGTCCCTTTCAATTTTTCAGTAATCACCCACCTAAGAGATATCTTCTTTTGTCCTTTATCATTAACTTTCTTAAGAACATTGTTGGCTTCCCAATTATCAATTTCTTTTAACTTATCAGTCAAAACTTTCATCATCTCAATTGCCCAACTACACTTCCTCTTGATCCTCGATACTTTCAATCTCCTTATCTCCAAAGTCAATCCAATTACACTCATCATTTGCCACATTTTGAATATTATTACTGTGACTCCACTTCTTCTTACTGCTCGCGTTCTCTGCTCTGCTTATCACTGACACATCCATACATTCTTTATTCTTGCGTCTATACCTTTTTACAATCTTTAATTTTGTCATAATCTCCTGCTGTTCCCTTTCATCATCCCTATCCTCTTCCTCCTCCTCCTCCTCTTCACTTATTATAGGGACTCAAACTATTTTAAATTCTTCCATCCCTATATCCCCTACTGCCTCACAATCCTTCTCTTTATTTTCTTCTTTATCAACAGCATCCTTCTTATTCTGAGGAACTCCTGCTAACTTAAAGTTCCCTCATGCTTTACTATCACAGTTTTCTATCCCTTCCTATTACCTTTGCTGGACTTCTCCATTGTTTATCTATATCCCTTTTATAATAATACACTTCCCCACCCGCTTCAGCTAGTTCAATATTATAATCCCTTATTTGCTCCTTTATTGCTTTCTTTATCATATTCTCTGATTCTTTTTGTATATGTATTAATCTACCTTTTAACTATCCCCTCTAAATGCTTTCTTAAAATTTCACCATCTGTACCTATTACACCCATACTACCGTACACTCTTCTTCTTCAGTTGTATTGTTAGGTAACATACCATTCTTCTCAAAAACTAATTGATTAGGAGAATACCCATTCCTATCTAACAACCCGTTCTTTGCTGCTACAGACCAAATGAAACGCATTCCTACTTACATCCTTATCTTTCACTTTTCTCATTGAATCTTTCCACAATCCCACCATTTTTTCACAATGACCATTGCTCCTAGGACTCTCCGCATCAGTTGCCCATTGAATCATACTAAACCTTTAACATAAACCTTTCATTCTTAAATTCTAATTCATTGTCACTCAAGATTTTTTCCAGGTTCCCCAAATAAACTAATCCATCTTTCTAATACCTTTTCCACTATTTCTTAAGGCTCTTTATTTTTAGCCCAACAAGCTTGACAATGCCTAGTCCCTAAATCAATCATTACAAAACAATCTATGTCCCTCTACCACACCTAGATCCATTCCTACAGTTTCATTGAAAACTTTTGGTAAAGGGAAACCTGCTACTGGTCTACTTGGAGTCTTCCTATACCTTAAGCAATGTATCACATTTTTCACTAACATTTTCCACACAGCTTCTTATTTTCTTCATTCCTCACTATCAATCTCATCCTTATATGCATTCCTAACCAATACGGTACCCCATAACCTTTCTTTTCTTGGATGTCCAAACTGCAAATGTAACCAATGTACTACATTTTCTCTATTATTCTCATGCAAAGAATCCTCTTTTGTACCACCTAACCACCAACCCTTTTCTTAAACCAATCTTGAAATGTCCCTTTCCATTCACCATACATCTAATTTTCAAATAATTAAAAACCCCTTTATTTAATTCGTCTTTCCCCAGATTTATACTAGTATCCATCCTTTTCAGCGATTCCCTTCCTTACAGCGAAGGTATATCCTTTTACCACATCTGTTCTCAAAAAAATAAATATTTCCCATATAACACGGTATTTTTAATATTTTAATGGCCTGATAAGTAGAATCACCAAACACACATTTTCCATTTATTCATATCATAGATTCTTTCATGTCCTCTCTATCTCTTTTATTCATACTACCTACCACTTAGCCTAGTTACTTCTCACCTATCACATTCTTCTGACATCCAGTATCATCAATCACCCATATCTCTTCATATTCATCATCTGTTCTCTCTCTCTCAATTATATTTTTGCTATAGAAAGCCTGGTTAGCTTTTTGAGAATCCATATTGATCCATTCTCTTCCTCTACCATACTTCCTGCCTGTTCTCCTACATTGAAATCATCTCTGGCACCTCTGCTTCTTTCCTTTTATACTGTCCTCTCATGGAACAATTTGAGCTGCAAAATGATACATCACCTCACCAAATTTGTTCTTCTGATTCATTCTTAATTCTTCACTCTCCCCTTTCATGATTTCCATCTTCTCTTCTCTTTCCTTTGTCCACCATCCACTTCTTTCTACTGCTTTCACTCCTAACCCATCACACACAGACCATTCTTAAAGTTTTGAAACTCACAAATGTCGTTTTCCACAATATGCTAACACCATTTGTCTCTGATTTATATCCAGGTTTGCTCCTAGTAAATGCACAAATCCATATCCTCCCCTAAATCGACACTACCAGTCATCTTGCACTTACTTTCAATCACCTCATACCTGTTTACATATTTTCTTATGCTTTCTTTTTCTCCTCTTTTAATATAAAAATAAATTCCAGTCTTCTATCATACTGGTCACATTGTTTCTCCTTACCATACCTTTAATCCAACTCTTCTAACACTATCTTCAAACCATCATCCTTTCCTAAATCATCCAGATCTATATTACAGATTCTTTCAAAAGAATCTCGCCACTAGGACCTTCATAATCTTTTCCTTCCAACTTATACCACCACTTGACTCATTTTTTCCACAACTCATAACCATTTGCTCCGCTCCCATCACCTTGAAACACAGGGCATAAACCCCTTCCGTATCCATACATTCACTCCTTTTTCTTGCCCTTACTGCTGGCTGAATCATCCATATCTAAGCAGACAAAAACAAAATAATATTTATTTATTTATTATTATTATTATTATTATTATTATTATTATTATTATTATTATTATTATTATTATTATTATTATTTACTATTATTACTAATTTTATTGTATTGCAGGATTGGCAACCTCCATTTGCTGTGGACGTAGATAATTTTAAATTCACTCCAAGAATTCAGCGTTTGAATGAGTTGGAAGCTCATACAAGAATTAAGTTAAATTTTCTCGATCAAATTGCAAAATTTTGGGAATTACAAGGATCATCTTTGAAAATTCCTGTTGTAGAAAGGAAAGCTCTTGATTTATACTCTCTTCATAAGCACGTCAATTTAGAAGGTAAGCATCTCTCAGGAATTTTACATTGTTAGTTACGAACCTAATAAAATTTCACTGAATAAAATATTGACCTCAATATGATAAAAATTAAATAACATTATTTCTCTAATTTGATATAGTGAGCTTCTTTATTTTTAAAGGAATTTATTAATTTTTTATAACTTAAAAATTTTGGGAAATAAGTGTGTTGAAACATATCATCTTTCTAATATTGATGGAAAAACCTTTTTTTTTTTTTACATTCATCAACGCTGGTGGAAAAGGCCTGAGACAATATGAGTAATTTTCCAGAGTTACAAAATATAAAGATTGGGCACAAATAAAGGTCGTTATGTCCTGATAAACTGCCTTTATAAGTGTGTAAATCAAATGAAGTGGAGAAAAAAGAAGGGTGTTCAAAACTTAATTAATAGAGTAATAAAAGAATGCTTGTATAGTGATTAAAACTGGAGTCAGGGGATTGGTTAGAAAAGAGGAGCTCTTTTCAAAGAAGAATGATAGGTATATGATTAGGAAGTGATACAACAGTTCAGTGGCAAATAAGATTGGAGAGAGTCTATGTGAGTGGGAAAGTTGATACATAAAAGTCCCTAGACTCGACCATTCAAGAAGGACTGTATGAGTGAAACTACCCAATATATATATTTTTGCTATGCAAACTCTTTTACAAGGGTGGACGACACCTCTACTATACAAAGCGAACAACTTGGGTGATTCTGGGAAGATAATAAGCTTTCAGAAGTAAATGGTGGATTTCTTTTTAGCTCATCGTGGTCAAGTGGTAATACACTTGCTTTGCCAAAACGCCTAACCTCTTAAAAGCTTTTTAAGCAAAAGAAATGCTTTTCTTCCACAGTAAATCACAGGAAAAGAATATTAAGAGCAAGGAAAAGTTTGTGTTTTGAAGTTTTGCAGGTCACTAATGGAAAAAATAGCAATATGCCTTGTTAAAAAGAAAAAAATCATTTCATGATTGTTATAGTTTTATAACCAAAATAACAAGTAATCTTATTACCTTTCTCTTTTCTGAAAGTAAACCGATGTGGTGTTAGATACCCAACGCTTTATTCAAAATACCTTTTTTTTTTCTTAAAGTTATTTACAATCTTTTGGCATTGGGATTGAAAGTTGAAATATAGTTATGCCAATATGCTTTTATTCACCTGAAATGATGACGTATGTTGGTAAATATTTTGCATTTTGTTAATCTTTTTATTCTTATCCCATAGGAGGGGCAGAAGCAGTCACAAAAGAGCGAAAATGGAACAAAGTAGCTACCAGAATGTGTTACCCAACAAACAAAAATCTTGGCACCCTACTCAAGACTCATTATGAGAGAATAATTCATCCGTACGATATATTTAACAAAGGAAAAGCAGTATCTTTGGTATGTCTATTATTATTATTATTATTATTATTATTATTATTATTATTATTATTATCATTATCATTATCATTATCAATCATTATTATTATTATTATTATTATAAAACTTTTTTACTTTTGGGTGAAACCCTTTGCAGGGAAGGGAGATTTTAGGAAAATAAACACCTAAATTTATCTCCAGATTATTATTATTATTTTAATTATTATTGGTAATGGGGGGTCCCTAATCCGCAGAGCTTGTTTGCAAAATAACTAAGAATGTTCTAGCATTGGCAACAACCTCTTCTATGGTAAGAAAATTAAAGAAATCATATGAAGAATGAATATGTATATGAATAGGCTTCTAGCCATTTATAAATTTAGTACTGTTCATGTATCGTATTGTTAGAGACTTCCCCTATTGTTAGTTTAGTTTACTGACACAGTATAGCCACATTACTGTGAGCTGTGGGACCCCCTTGTGCACCTACTCAAAAATAAAAATAATAAGTGATGTATACTGAAATGAATTTAATATTGATTGTATAGGGTCTATTCATTCATATTTTTTTAAAATTTTGGTGTCACTTTTTATAACGAACCAAACTTAAATCCTCGTGTATTTTCTACTAGTTATTCAATTATGAAATGTATCTTACCATCTAAATGTATCTGATGCATCTTAAAAATTAAATTTTAAGGTACATTATATTCTGGTAAGTTTTAATTTCAACTTAAGAAGGTTGTTAACATTGTCTAAATGCGACATTTTTTTTAATGGATTTTACATCTATGAATGAATACATTCTAGCAAATGATGAGAATTCTTCCATCATATGTGATGGCGTTTGATTTTTCAATGACGAGAGTGTTTTGTCAAGTATTTTCGTACTTTTTCTGCAATTTATGATATGGTTCATTATATAGAGCTCAAAGGAGAATAGATGGAGCTTACACTGTCTTGATGATGTAATTTCTAAGCAGATGAAACAATTAGTGGGTGGAGCTTATAACGTAATTGCTTGAAATTCCTCAACAAACATTTTTTTTTACTTTTAAATTCAAGGATTTATATATTAAATTGTAATCGTATTTTTAGTTTTAGAAATACGAGGTGCTACCCAAAAGTTGGGGAAATTTGACTGTAAAGCAAAAGTTGCTTACCATACCTTTCCATACATTAGTTTCCACCTTCTCCTTTGAAGCAGTTCCCTTGAGTATTCATGCAGCGATCCCAGAGTTTTTACCATGATTCCATGCATCCCTGGATGTTCTCATGTGTGTGTGTGTGTGTGTGTGTTAAGGACCTGCGATTCTACTTGGATCTTCTCTATCGTGTTAAAACTGCCTTTTCATCCATAATTTCATTTTTGGGAATATGAAAAAGTCACAGGAGACAAGGTTAGGCGAACAGGTTTGGGGTGTGGTGGGATGACTGTAATGTTTTTAGAAGTCGCGAATTGTTGAACAACGAGTGATGTGGGAGCGGGCGTGTTGTCATGGTGGAGAAACCAATTGTTATACTTCCACTTGTCTTGACGTTTACGCCGAATGTCCTCCCTCATCCCCTTCTAAGCCTCACAGTAAAACTTTTCATTGACGGTTTGATCAGGAGGTGAAAATTCCTTGTGGACAATCCCGTGAATGTCGAAAAAAACGATCAACACGGACTTGACATAGTTGCGAACGTGACACTCTTATTTCGGCCTCAGTGAATCTGACGACTTCCACTGCAATGATTGCTGCTTAGTATCAGGATCATAACAGTAAACCCATGATTCTTCACAGTTATGATATTGAAGATGAAGTTGCGGTTATCTCTGATTTGTTGTTTAAGTTCTGTACAGACAGAAACAAGATCGACCTTCTCTGTTCGTTGCTCAGCAATTTGATCACAAATTTCGTTGAAATGTGTCTCATTTTATAACGTCCTACAAAATGCTTTGAACAGTATCTTATGACTGTCAATAGCCTCGCGAACTCTTTCTGCGTTGTTTCCGGCGTTGTCTTTGTTGACGGTCATCCCTAAGCGCTCATCGTCATCGACGGCTGTTCGTCCGTCCTTCCAAGCGTTTGTACCATAAATAGGTTTTGCTTTTGATCATGACATTATCTCCAAAGACTTTCTGTAGCATAAGATAGGTTTCTGGAGTTTTTTTGTTTTGTTTTTTGTTTGTAACAAATTTTAATGCAGATTCTTTGCTCGTTAAAAACCGTCATATCTTGAGAGAAAAACGTCAAATTAATGGAACCTACCATTGCAAAATCGGACTTGACAAAAAAAAAAACTCACCTTTAAAGCTGCGTGGCTGTTTTCACACTGATTCACAAATCATTCTGCTCGATACATCTAGCGGAAGAAGAGCATACTACATCCAGTTCGCGCGGGGTGTTCAAATTCCCCAAACATTTGGGGTAGCACCTTGCAGTGTTATAAATATTTAAGAAAAGTTATATTATTTATTTTGTAAATCTTAAAAAATAAAGTGCAAATGATATATTTACAATTAAAAAGCTGTAGGAGTGTGCCATTCATTGCATACTCAAATTTATGAGGATGTGGAGTTGGGTTTTATTTAATTCATACTTATTGGTGAAAAGGAATAGTAATTTTTTTTTTTTTTTTTTACATAAACTATTTGCTATAAATTATCAATTGTATTTCAAATGATAGTTACCGAGAAGTGAAGAAGTGCTGTTACTGGTTTACTGGCTATTCCTAGTCTTTCATATGGTATTATTACAAACCATTTTCATTTTCTAACAATCTTCGCTCTATATCTCAGTAAACTAAAATATGTTTTAATTGACGCTTACCGTAAAAGACACTGTTAAAAACTTGTGAGGGTAAAAAGCCAAAATAGTTATGGGTTATGACCCTGACTTTCTTCCCGAGCTACTCTTATATATATATATATATATATATATATATATATATATATATATATATATATATATATTATATATATATATATAATATATATATATATATTTTTATATTATATATTTTATTAGATATATATATATATAATATATATATATATATACGTATATTAATATACCGTATATATATTATATTATATATATATATATTATATTATATATATATTATATATATATCTATATATATATATATATATATATTATATATATATATCATATAGTATATATATATATATATATATATATATTTATATATATATATCATCCACCTTCTTTCCCCAAGACTGGGGGTAAGGTGTGTGACATGCACCGGAAACAAAAGTAGTAGAAGAATATGACACAAGTCGAAAAGAAAGTCCAGCCTTACCGACCCCTTTATACCTATTAGTGAAAACTCGTTGCAGTCAGAAAATCCATATTAGAGTTTCACGGGACCGCGACGGACCCTCACTATGGCATCTCATCAATATGGGGTTCATCCCTTGGCCCAGGTGGGCCCGATATCCCCTCACAAAACCCCGCCATTCACTCCTATTATGCACCTTTTTTTTCTCACCTCTGCCAAACTGCCATTTCTCTCTCCAGGCATTAATTTACTGACTCAATCACTTTTCAGTCTCTCAGCTGGTCGATTTCAAACACACCACACTATACATCCGCTTAACCAACCGACTATCATCCATCCTTTCCACATGACCAAACCATCTCGATGTTCTTTCATTCTCTCATTTATCCCTTTCTTCACACCCCACAACTCTCTAATACGTTCATTCCTCATTTTATCAATTCTTCTCACACCTTAACACTCTCCAAAGATTGTCCATCTGAACACATTGCACTTTAGATCTATACCTCTTATTCCAGACCTTAGTCTTACTACTAATACATTAACACAAGGTAACAACACATACCCTCATTTAAGACACTACGCCACTCAAGACTTGTCCTTTGCATCACCAATAATTAATTCACAGCCATCTTCCTGCCATTTCCACTTTCCCTACTCACTCTGCCTCATCCGTTTTCCTTATTCATCCAAACCATATATTCTAAATATTTTAAACTCAGACATTTTTTAAAGCTGCTTCACCATCTAGCATAACTTCACCACTGAGACTGGTCCTCACTTAGAACAAACGTGCGAACACTGTAGCTTTCAAACCATATTTTCACCTTTCCACACCCTGACAAATCTCTCAAACTCTCTTCGATTCACCGGCAAAAACAAATCTCTGGCATATATAGGTAGGCGCAACCGTCCAATCTCTTCGTTCTTCATCAGTCAAACACATCCCCTTGCACCCCCACCTCTTATTCTTTCATAACTCATGCCATATACGAATTGAACTACTAAGGAGACTAAACATCACTCTCATCCGTATTAGATTTAAAGCCATCCTTTCAACGCCATTTATTCTTTACACACGCTTCACTTCATTATTGTAATACATACTTTTGGTTCCATTTCAGAAGCCACACAATCATCTATCACTAATCACCTGCATATAGTTCTATTAATCTATTTTACCTGTACAATCCATAAAATCCTAAATACAATTTATTTCATTCTCTCATTTTCTGAAATTTGTTTCATATAAAGCTTTATGTCCACACACTCCTCGTAACACTTCTAACGCACCTTGTTTTTTCACTGATCAGTCTTCAGTCATCTTCGACGCACTCCTCTAGAGCCAAAATACCAGCAGATATTTCTTCCCTACAACTCAAAAACTAATTCCCTATAATTCCACAGTTACTCTTATTCCTTACCTTTATATGGATTTTATTACTGCTCTCCTCCAAATCCCTCGGAATTCCCTCCTTAAACGCTTTGTTAAACAACTTCCAAATCCATCATCACCCATATATATATATAATATATATATATATATATATATATTATTATAATATATATAGTTTCTATATATATATTATATATAATATATATATTATTATATATATATTATATATACACGTTGATGGCGCTGGTTTGGGATAGCGGGCCTTAAAGTTTCCTGTAGTCCTCCCGTGTTACCCTCTGAAAAGGGGATAAAGCACGTTAAAAGTAAGTTTGTGTGTGTGGTATATATATATATATATATATATATTATATATATATTATATTATATATATATATATATTTATATATATATTATATATATATATATATATATATACTATATTATATATTTATATTATATATATATAATTATAATATATAATGATATATATATATATCACCCTTTTGTTCATTTCTACAGAGTGGAATGAGGTGTGCAGCATACACTGGAAACCTTAAGTGTGAACTTGTTGCATTAAAAAAAGAACATCCACCTCGATAGACCCTCACTTGTCAATGTATTATTTCAACCCTTGAACCAGGCCCACAACCATACTCCCTTACAAACCCCTCCATTCCCACCTATTATTCACGTTTCTTCTCTCCTCTAACTCAATTCACATTTTCAGTGTTCCAGCCGGTCGATTCCCGCACACTTTTAGCACAATACCTCCTCGTAGCCAACCGACTATCATCAATCCTTTCAATATGACCAAACCATCTTAATAAAGTCGTTTTTTTCTCTTTTTTACGCTCTCCTTCACACCACGCAACTCTCTTAACTCGTTCATTCCTCTTTTTATCAATTCTTCTCATACCCAAGTCCAAACACGCCCCTAAGATTGTCCACCTGAACAGATTGTACCTTAGATCTATACCTTTTATTCCACATCATAGTTTCACTAATATACATTAACTTAATAACATAATCCCTCACGTAAAACCCATGCGCTCTTAAGACTTAGTCTCTTTGTGTTCACCGAGGATTTGATTGCGCCTGCCACCTTCCTACCATTCACAACTTTCCTACTACACTGCATCATCCGTTCCTTTTTCATCCAACATAGATCTCAAATACTTAAACTCTTATACTTGTTCCAATTGTTCACCATCCAATTTGATTTCACACCACAGACTCCTTTCACTCGCTACCATCACTTTTTCTCTTATCTGAACTTCTTTAACAGAAGTTGTAGGCATTTTAGATTATTTTCTAAGGAATATAGAAAATATAAGCAGGTCACCTCCACTTTTTTCCTTTCTCCATCATCCAATATCTTCCCCTACCTCTAATTCTTTTATCACCCCATACATATACAAATTAAATAGCCAAGGAGACACAAAACACATCCCTGCCTGCCTCCGCTATTAATATTCAACCATTCAGTCTTAACTCTATATATTCTAACACACGCCTCACTATCGACACACTTACTTTTGATTCCATTCAGAAGCCTACTACCAGCACCATATATCACTAACACCTGCCACAGAGCTTCCCTATTAATCCTCTCTAACGCCTGTTGCAAGCCCCTAAAATCTAAATTCAATTTCTTCTTCTTGCTCATTTGTTTCAGCAATTATGGGATGAGAAAACCGGGTGCTTTAAAAACTACGCTTGAAACGTTCTTTTATGGGAACGTGGATGGTCTAGTGGTTAGAGCGCCCGGTCACTGTTAACTCGGCGACGCGGAGTCCAGGTTCGAATCCTGCTGATGGAGAGTAAAATCATCTCTTGACTCATTCAGTTCAAATTTGATCTACACATCCTCTACCACTTCTAAATGCACCTTGTTCTTCGTCAATTAGTCGCTTTCAACGCACTTTCAACCAAAATACCAGCACACATCTTCCCTACAACACTCTATAAACTAATTCCATTATAGTTCATACAATTCCCTTTATCTCCCTTACCCTTATATAAAGGTACTATTACTGCTCTCCTGTAATCTTTCGGAACCATACCCTTCATAAATGCTTTGTAACAGCTTCAATATTCAGTCAATCATAATCTCTCCTCCATTCTTCATCATTTCACGAGTAATTCCATCTATGCTTGTGGATTTACCATTCTTCAACTTTCTCACTCTACCTATTACCTCATCCCAACATACCTATTTCTTCTTGCACCATCAAACCCACACACATTTTAAGTGATGTCACCTCTTCATTATTGCCAATGTTATGCAGATTTCCAAAGTGTTCCCTCCACACTCTCCTCACACCCTTTTCATCAGTCACGAAAGTACCTTCCCTATTCATTATTTTATGAAGATTCCCCCTTCTCCCTTTCTTAAAACCTTTCGCACTTCCTTCCAAAAATAACTTCCTTTTTCCCTTGTAAGTCTCTATTCATCTTCCTTCCAAATTGCTCATTTACCTATATTTTCCTCCTACGTATGCAATTTTTAGTCTTCCTTTTTTCTCCTTATATATTTTCATACACCTTTCTATTGAGACCTTATCATTGGCTTTTAAAGAAGCCCAATCACGATTTTTTTTTTTTTTTTTTTTTTTTTTTTTTTTTTTTTTTAAACCGCTTCGTTCCACCACTCACTGTTGAAATTCTTACTTCCTATTTTAGCACATTCAACCTACTTCTTTTGCACTACTAACAAAGACTTCTTTCATTTGCATCCAGGCTTGTTCAGTTTCATCTTATGCTCATTCAACTGATTTATTTGCAAGTGCTCTCACATTCTTTTCCTTATAACCTTATTCACTTAACTTATAACTCTTAATCCTTCACATTTCCTTCCTTATCCCCTTCCTATCTATCTATGCCCCCATTAACTTGATCTTGCATAAAACAAAAACGATATGAAATTCCCATTCCCACCCCCCTCTGATTTAACCTCTATCACATTTCAACATCTTTTCAACATCTTCACCAACACAAAATCAATCATGCTTTTCACTTAGATAAAATCTCTATCTACTCCAACTCTCCTATACTTATGGATAGGATACTCTTGTGCCCAAAAATATATTACAAACATGCATATATATATATTATATATTAATATATATATGAAAATAATTATATATATATATATCTATATATATATATATATATATATATATATATATATATATATATATATATATATATAAAAATATATAAACATATATATATATATATATATGAAAATAAGACCTATATAAGGGATTAGTAGCAACAAGATAAGGTTGGAGTTGGGGGAAGAAGTCAGGAGTAGTTTTTGAAGCTCAAATATTAAAGATGGGTGAGAGGAACCGACAAAAGGGATGTTGAGGTAGACTGGTAATTTAGGAACCGTAGGAATTTAGGAACTTGGCATTATTTCCACCTTGAAATAGTCTACCTTAAATCCTTTTTTAGCTTTAACTATTTCCCACAGTGGATCTTATTGATTCTCTATTCATCATTTCGTTTGGTATATCTTTCCGCCCTATAGCCGACCACCACCGATTCCTAAATTAACCAGTCTACTCAACATCCTTTTGTCGGTCGTCCTCTCACACATCTTTTATTTGAACCTTCAAAAACTACTACTGACTTTCTTCCCCCAACTCCAACCTTATCTTGTTGCTACTAATCCCCTATCCATAGGTTCATTTTTTCGCCATAAAGATAAACTACCCACGTTATGAAATCTTCCGTTGTTTAATAACTTTACATGTGAAGACTGCAAGGCTTGCCTATGTTGGCCAACCAGGCCTTCCAATTACAACTTAGAATTCACAAACACCTGGGCACATCTTTTGCACTAACCTCCCTTCCAGCTCCCCTGAACACTCCTCCATCAGATCCCACACCTCCAATTATAGCTTCTTTTTTCTGATTTTACCATACTTAAGTCAGCATCCTCTTACACGGCGATCGTTTGGTTGGCTTAGACCTTTAGTTGAACGGGTTAAAACTTTAGCTAAATTCTCCGAATTATTTTACTCCTTATTAATTTGCTTAATTCTCCCCACTCAGTATATACTATGTTTCAATTTTTACTTTGCTAACCAAACCAAATTCTATACGGTTCTTTCTCACATCTTAATTACATAAATTTTCATCTTAGTCTATCTTTGCTATCTATTCATACTAGTATCCTGATGATTGAGCCATGGTCTGGCTCGAAAACGTTGAAATTAATAAAACCCGACTTAATATTACTAATTGGCATATGTTGCTTCATAATATTATATATATATATATATCTATATATATATATATATATATATATATATATATAATATATATATATATATATATATATTATATATATATATATATATATATATATATATATTACAGAAGAAGGAAAAGAAAGAAGAAATGAAGGAGAATGTGAAAGAGTCTTCCGTCGATAAGGATTACAGACCACACAAAATACCGAGTCGCATGGCAGGCAAAATACCCGACAGCGAAAAAAATGGAAGACGCTCAAGAAGATACCCAGAAAATCAGAATGATCGATGCGACTCTGAAGGGGATGTACGTATTTTTATTATTATTACTATTATTTTTTTTTTAATAATAATTATACTGCTTTGCATAATATGTATATATATATATTTTTTGTATTCTGTTAGACTTTTTTTTTAACATTACTTATTGGTGTATAGGAACAATATTAATTTTCTTATACCGTAGTTTTGCTACTTTTAAATTAAAAAGAAAAAAAAAAAACAACATTATTCTTCTTTCTCTTATTTCTGTATGAAGCTGTTACACCTTCAAATATAAGTGGTAAGGAGAAAGGAAAACAATTTGAATAGTGGTAGTAGTAGTAGTTGTAGTCATAATCATTGAGCCAGGTGGACTTCATAATTTCCCCCTTTTTTGTTTATTGAATCTGGTATATCCCTTTTCCTTGCTTATTATTATTAGGAGGATGGAAGAGGAAGTAAGGAATTAAAACGCCTTCAGTTTTATGGAGCCGGACCTAAAATGGCTGGATTTGATACAGAGGGTCCAGGGGGAGGAACGGCGGCGGCGGCACCACCACCCGAGGAAAAGAGTAAAACGCGAGGGAAGAAGATCGAGTATTACGATTATGATCCCGTTAGTACATTTATACCCTATTTCTTAAATATGATTCTTTCATAGACCCTTTCTATTCGAACACTGAAATAAACGCGGGCGTTAAAAGCGCTAACGCCGCGTTTTAAGCGCTCGCATAGAAGGGGCTATACAGCTTCTCATGCTTTGCAAAAATAGTTCTGTTTTTTTGGCCTAGTTCTTCCCGTATATATATTTGTGGGTATTTAAGGCTCCTGCTTTTAAAGAATTACATTTTATATATGAATAAAAGTTGATCCATGTCTTGAGGAAAAGGGGATGATTGTTATGATATACGAGCGTTTAAAACGCGGCGTTTCTGACGCCGCAAAAACGCCAGGTGAATAAGTCAATGAGGGAGTTAAAAGCGCTCACATAGATGGGACAATATACTACTCATTGATAGCCTCGCCTCAACTGCCATTTGCTCGGCGTCAGAAACGCCTCTTTTTTTTTTTAACGCTCATATAAAGTGCCGAGTTTTAAACGCTCATATTGAAGGTGCTTTACTGAACACAAAGTAGAACCTTCTCACTACATTATTAGCTTAATATTGCTCCGCTTTTTGCATGCATGTGGAATTAACTTTTGACCTTGACCTATTAATTCACACCTTTTCTTTTGACCTTGACCTATGAATTCACACGATTTTTTCTTTTGACCTATGAATTCAAACGTCGTCTTCCTCTCTCTTTTGACATTGATTAATAAATTCACACTTTGCTTTCTCTTTTGACATTGACCTATGAATTCACACCTTTGCTTTCTCTCTTTTGACCTTGATTAATGAATTCACACCTTTGCTTTCTCTCATTTAACCTTGACTAATGAATTCATACCTTTGTTTTCTCTTTTGACCTTAACTAATTAATTCACACCTTTGCTTTCTCTCTTTTGACCTTGACTAATTAATTAATTCACATCTTTGATTATCTTTTGACCTTAACTAACGAATTCACACCTCTATTTTCTCTCTTTTGACCTTGACTTATGAATTTATACCTTTGCTTTCTCTCTTTTAACCTTGACCTTTGAATTCACACCTTTGCTTTCTCTTTTGATCTTGAATAATGAATTCACACCTCTGTTTTCTCTCTTTTGACCTTGACTAATAAATTCAAACCTTTGCTTTCTCTCTTTCGATCTTGACTAATGAATTCACACCTCTGCTTTCTCTTTTGGTCTTGACCTATGAATTCACACCTCTGCTTTCTCTCTTTTGATCTTGAGTCTTGACCTATGAATTCACATCTGCTTACTCTCTTTTGACCTCGACCTATGAATTCACACCTCTGCTTTCTCTCTTTTGACCTTAACCTATGAATTCACACCTCTGCTTTCTCTTTTTGATCTTGACCTATGAATTCATACCTCTGCTTTCTCTCTTTTGACCTTGACCTATGAATTCACACCTCTGCTTTCTCTCTTTTGACCTTGACCTATGAATTCACACCTCTGCTTTCTCTCTTTTGATCTTGACTAATGAATTCACACCTCTGCTTTCTCTCTTTTGATCTTGACTAATGAATTCACACCTTTGCTTTCTCTCTTTTGACCTTGACTAATAAATTCAAACCTTTGCTTTCACTCTTTCGATCTTGACTAATGAATTCACACCTCTGCTTTCTCTTTTGGTCTTGACCTATGAATTCACACCTCTGCTTTCTCTTTTGACCTTGACCTATGAATTCACACCTCTGCTTTCTCTCTTTTGACCTTGACCTATGAATTCACACCTCTGCTTTCTCTCTTTTGATCTTGACTAATGAATTCACACCTCTGCTTTCTCTCTTTTGATCTTGACTAATAAATTCAAACCTTTGTTTTCTCTCTTTTGACCTTGACTAAATGAATTCACACCTCTGCTTTCTCTTTTGATCTTGACCTATGAATTCACACCTCTGCTTTCTCTCTTGATCTTGACTAATGAATTCACACCTCTGCTTTCTCTCTCTTCTCTCAGGTAGATTAGCTTAGTTTTTCTGGTCCTTTATGATTGGGTGATTTACTGTTATTTTTTGTCCTTAATATTGGCTTGAAAATTTGCATCCTTTGATTGAAGCGATTTTAAATTTGCATTTTAATTAATAACAATAAATCATGAATTATTAAATACAATTTATATGGTATATAAAATTAATGTTACTCACTATTACCAATATGTTGTGTACCTAATATTTTTTTTCTATTTTCCTGCTATAAATATTTGAACATTGGTTTAAAGGTTTTTTTTTCTTTCTTTTATTGTTACTGCATTCTTAATCATAGATATTTATAAGGAGTAATAGCAATATTTTTTTCTCTTTTCGCAGCTTGCAAAATATATTTGTTTGAATTGCGGTAGAGGAGATGCTGAAGACCAAATGCTCCTGTGCGACGGTTGTGATGATTCTTACCACACATTTTGTTTGATTCCAAGACTACCTGAGATACCAAAAGGTTTGTTTATGTGGGTTATAGCTTATTTAAACTATAGTTGTTAGGTACCTGTCTTTTTTTTATGATTTAGTTATTGAAAATAACCACACCACCATCCATAGAATTTTACTATGGTTGTGTCATTAAAATACTGTAATGAAATTTTCAAAATAGTTTAATTAATTAAAGAGACTCTATATATATATATATATATATATATATATATATATATATATATATATATATAATATACTATATATATATATAATATATTATATATATATATATATATAATATATATATATATATATAAGGTAATGTAATATATGTGATCGTTCAAGTTAAGGTTTTTTTTGGATGCTTTCATTAAATTGATATTAGTCAGGGCTGTGGAGTTCAAACCTGTCCTGTCAAAAAGATAGATTTATGATCTCTACAGGCCTGGTTTTAGTCATGTCTCTTTTTTAAAGTAAATTGACCTAATTTAGTAGTATTGGATTTTTTTTTTTTTTAATATACCGATTATGA
This sequence comes from Trachelipus rathkii, assembly GCA_015478945.1. Classification (NCBI taxonomy): domain Eukaryota; kingdom Metazoa; phylum Arthropoda; class Malacostraca; order Isopoda; family Trachelipodidae; genus Trachelipus; species Trachelipus rathkii. The sequence continues at coordinate 90,434 of JABUQX010020149.1, forward strand.
AGGAACTCTATAGGATTAATTAATTATTATTGAACATTTTCCATAAGTTTTTAATCTAGTGTTATAGATTATGGGTTTACTGCTGCATATAAATTGTCATCATCCCCAAATTTTCTTCTCACGCAACAGAGAACCACCTCTTCCCTAAGGTCCCTTCTATATGAACGCTTTAAACGCGGCATTAGAAGCGTTGGGCTGACTCCTGTTAGATATCGCAATGAGTAGTACATTGATCACATTGTTCCATCTATGAACGCTTCAAACGGTCGTTAAACGCGCTCATTGACCCCCTTTAATAATTATCTTTAGCGCGGCGCTTGTTTAGAAGAGGCTTTCCGTGTCATTTTGCAATAAAGGTTTCTTAATTAATATTTCTTTAACTCTTGCTCATAGGGGATTGGAGGTGCCCTAAGTGTGTGGCAGTTGAGGTAAGCAAACCGTTAGAAGCATTTGGCTTTGAGCAAGCTCAGAAAGAGTATACCCTTCAGTCCTTCGGAGAAATGGCCGACAAGTTCAAACAAGATTATTTCAACATGCCTGTACATGTAAGTGGTATATTGATAATTTATTTCAATTGATATTACATTTAATATAAATGTTTATTGGTAGAAAATAATTTTTTTCATCATTTTTGATAGCTGGTTCCTCTGGATATGTCTGAAAGGGAGTTTTGGCGTATCGTTTCTTCTATTGATGAAGACGTTACTGTAGAATATGGTGCAGACCTACATACAATGGACCACGGTTCTGGTTTTCCAACAAAGAATTCAAAAAATTTGCTTCCAGCAGACCAGGTTTGTATATTTTTATTTTTTGTTTAATCTTTTGTTGTTCTTTGTAGTTATTATAATTTTTGTTTTTGTTCTGTTTTTCGCCCAATAGGAATACGCCTTAAGCTCGTGGAATCTCAATAATTTACCTATTGTAGAAGGATCAGTTCTGGGTCATATCAATTGCGATATTTCGGGCATGAAGGTGCCTTGGATGTATGTGGGCATGTGTTTTTCAACCTTTTGTTGGCACAACGAGGATCACTGGAGCTACTCTATAAATTATCTTCACTGGTAAGCATTGTTCGCTTTGTGTTTTGATGAATAGCTAGTACTGTTGCATCCTTCAAACTTGAGAACAGCTCGCCAGTCGGGTTTAATACTGAATTAAATATGAATGCATATCTTTAATGCTTGTGTTTAAAGATTCCTTTAATTCGTTGTTCATTATTTAAGAAATAATTTCAAAGTTATATGTCAAGTGTATGATTTTAGTATTTTTTATTTGTAATTTTTGCAGTGAAAGAGTTCATTAATATTTCTATGTACAATTACTAACATGATTGTTATTTAAAGTTTTGATTTTAATTTGTTAATTAATGTTATTTCACACACGACTGCAAAGTAGTAAAAGTATTTTTTTTTTATTATTATTATTAATTTTTTTCAATCTTATTTCACTCTCTCTAAAAATATGTTCTTCGAGCCTTCGTGTCCTTCTGTCCAAAGACTTCGTCACCAAAATATATGTAAAGATCTCATTCAAACTTAATAACTCTTTAAATAACACATTTTCAAGACTATAGTATTATATAGTTTCTTGTGCTTTCCCCTTAACAAACACGTACTGTTTTCAAAGAAATTTGTCGTATAATTTTGAAACGCTGTCGTTAGCAGGATCTTTATTTATCTCATGATCTTGTGTGCAATTTTTATTATAGTTTAACGTACCCTTTCTTCGGTATGACTGAATACAAACTTTCAATATTTTGTTTGTAACTGCCCAAGATTTATAAATCATTGGCATGAGCGGTTATCTCGCATACAAATTCACCTACAGTCCTTAAAACTACTTCAATGCTGCTTTCATCTACTGTTGTAACTGGTTTCATTTTATTGAAAATCACTTCCACATAATGTAATCATTTCGCTTCTTCATATCTTTCCTTGTAAAAACTTTTTTTGCCGTTAATCCAAAAACTTTTTTTGAAAGTTATCTGTTGAACTTTTTAGACAAATTTTCAAATTCATTCGTGCTTCCTTCAACTTCTTACATTTTTTTTCGTTTCTAGTGTTTGTTTTTATGCCATTTAATATTTTTAATAACTTTATTTATATTTTCTTCTCTCTCATCCATCAAGCTTAGAATATTTTCAGTCATTCAGTATTTTTTTTGGGGGGGCTTTTCACTCTGGTAAAAAAAGTATCTTTTCTTTTTCCACCACCTTTTTTCAACTGTATATATATATATATATATATATATATATATATATATATATATAGTATATATCATATATATAGATATATATATATATATTATAATATATATAGATATATATATATTATATATATATATATAATATATATATATATATATATATCTATTACGTAAAACGGGGTAATTCGGTCCATGTGGGGCTATTCGGACCACGTGGGGCAATTCGGTCCAGTGGCTCAAAATAGCCTATACGATGTAAAATATATCTTTAAAGATGTAAAATAATGTATTTTTATGTCTTAGGTATTAAATTTCTCTAAAGTTTAATTTTAGTCCATTAATTTTGTGATTTTTTTTTTCTTTTTCTGAGCATCTCATAATAATCGGGAAAATTTTTAGGCTTATTGCTAAGAATCATACAGGTCAAAATAATTGTCCTACATTATTGGTACCAAGATATAGTACTTATATTCAGTAACCCTAATGCAATCGTTGCGAGTCATTCAGGAAAGAGATAATATGTTTTATTATAAAATCTGATACCTGGGGCAATTCGGTCCAGGTTTTAAAAATTTGCGTGGGGCAATTCGGTCCACATTGAAATCTTCATGTTAAATTTAAATTCTTTTAATAACTCTTTTTACAAAAAGATGTCCGAAAATATAATTGTTTAAAATAATTTTTAGCACTTTACAGCAAGATAGGTAGGTAAATTTTTTCAAATAGGCCTTATTAACCTATACAAATTTTTTCATCAAGATGGTTCACCACTTAACGCAAAAGTAAACGGCGCAGGAAATACAAAGGGATACTCTGAGTGACGATCTGTTGCCAGACCTTAAGCAGTTTTCGTTCTTGCATTGGTTTTTACGAAACGTAATATGCCTAAAACGCTCGAGTTTGCATTCGTTTTGTCAAAGCGTTTGCGTTCGTTTTTGTCAAAACCGCGCAAAATCGTAAAAGAAACGCTCACCAAATGTAAAGAATTTCCATAATTCTGTGTAATATAAAATAAAAAAGAATTGCAACCTTACAGAATTAATAACACATTCAAGTTCGGTTTTGTCAACAGCGCAACAATCGTAAAAAAACGCTGCACGCAACGTAAAGATTTTCTATTCTGTGTAATCATAGAATACAAACAGAAATTGAGGGAAATTCCTTACGTTTGGTGAGCATTTTTATTACGATTTTGCGTTTGACAAAAACGAACGCAAACTCGAACGTTTATTAGTTTTCAAACCCAATTTCTTAAAAAAATATTGTAAACCATTATGTTTAAAAAGAGACCTAAACGCTTGAGCTGCATTCATTTTTGTCAAACAGGGTTTGCGTTCATTTTTTGTCAAACACTCGCAAAAATCGTAAAAAAAAGCTACCAACGTAAAGATTTCACTTAATTCTGGTATAATACAGAATAAAAAGAATGGCAAAGTTTCCTTATGGAAATTCCTTACGTTAGGCGAGGCTTTTTTTTTACGATTTTGCAGTTTGACAAAAACGAACGCAAAACTCGAACATTTTATTACGTTTTCGAACCCAATTACTTAAAAAATATATTGTAATACCATTATGGTTAAAAATGAAAAACACTGACTTATCATAATATTATTAAATAAAACACTTTAATGAGGGTTCTTAGGGATGTGAAGATTGAAGTGGACCGAATTGCCCGCCCCCCAAAATTGCGGGGGGCAATTCGGTCCACGTACTTATCCGGCTTCTAACATTAATCCTATATATAGTATAATATACAATTTAATATATTTATTCCTAAGGATACATTACATATAAAAATTTTTTTTTGAAAAAAAAAAAAATAGTTCCATAACCCTTAGCGCATTTTAAGTACCCCTGATTTTGGACCCGACTCGCCCTCCGTTTTACGGTATATATATATATATATATCTATATATATATATAATATATATATAATATATATATATTATATATATAATATATATATATATATATATATATATATATATATATATATATTATATATATATATATATATTATATATAAGAGAGAGAGAGAGAGAGAGAGAGAGAGAGAGAGAGAGAGAGAGAGAGAGAGAGAGAGAGAGCAGAGAGAGAGAGAGAGAGAGAGAGAGAGAGAGAGAGAGAGAGGAGAGAGAGAGAGAGAGAGAAGGAGAGCAGTAGAGAGAGAGAGAGAGAGAGAGGAGAGAGATAGAGAGAGAGAGGAGAGAGAGAAAGAGAGAGAGAAGAGAGAAAGACGAGTGAGAGAGAGAGAGTCGAAGTGAGAGAGAGAGAGAGAGAGAGTGTGGGGGTTTATTTTTGTGATGGTGTAGTCTGGTGTGGGTGGTTGTGGGTGTCTCGTTAGTGGTGTACGGTTTTGGTGGCTGATCTGGAGCAGTTAGGCAGAGAGGAGAGAAGAGAAGAGAGAGAGAGAGAGAGAGTAGATGAGAAGAGGAGAGAGAGGAGAGAGAGAGAGAGAGGAGAAGAGAGAGAGAGAGAGAGGAGAGGCGAATGTAGGTCTGAATGGAATCAAAAGTATGTAATGACGAAGTGAGCGTGTGCTAAAGCATATAAATGGGAGTCGAAAGTGCATGTTGGGTTTTAATATTAATCAAGCGAAGTGAGGCAAGGGATCGTGTTATGTCTTCTTGGTTATTTAATTTGTATATGGATGGGGTTATGAAAGAATTAGAGTTTGGGGTAGTAGGGAAGTTGTTAGAATGTTGGTGAATGGAAGAGAATGGAGGGTGCCCTGCTTATTGTATGTGGATGATTTGGTTTTGTGTAGTGAATCTGAAGAGAGTTTGAGAGGATTGGTAGAGGAGTTTGACAGAGTTTGTAAAAAGAGGAGTTTGAAAGTAAATGTAGATAAAAGTAAGGTTATGGTAATGAGTGAAGAGAGTCCTCGGTGTGCCGCCATGTTAGATGGTGAGCAACTGGAACAAGTATCTGAGTTTAATATTTAGGATATATGCGCTGGATGCAAAGGGAATCGAATGATGTAGAATGTAGTAGGAATGGTAGGAAGGTGGCTGGTGCAATTAAGTCCTTGGTGGATGTGAAGGGACTAGCCTCTTGATAGCCCTTGGGTTTTGCATGAGGGTATGTTGTTACCTGTGTTAATGTAAAGTAGTGAAACTATAGTTTTGAATAAGAGGTATAAATCTAAGGTACTAAATGTTCAGATGAACAATCTTAGGGACGTGTTAGGTGTGAGAAGAATTGATAAAATGAGGATTGAACGCATTAGGGAGTTGTGTGGTGTGAAGAAAGGAGTAAATGAGAGAATAAATGCAAGTACATCGAGATGGTTTATTCATGTGGAAAGGATGGATGATAGTCGGTTGGATGAACGGATGTATAGTGGTGAGTGTGTTTGGAATCGACCGGCTGGGAGGCCGAAGGAAAAATGGATTGAGTCAGTAAAGGAATGCCTGGAGGAGAGAAGAAAGGTGCATAGAAGGAGTGAATGGCGGGGTTTTGTGACGGCATAGTTGTGGCCCACCTGGGCCAAGAGATGAACCCTAAGTCGACGAGATGCCTCAGTAAGGGTCCTTCGTGGTCCTGTGAAGCTCTTGGGTGGATTTTTCTGACTGCAACGAGTTCTCACTAATAGGTATAAAGGGGGCGGTAAGGCTGGGCTTTCTTTTCGATTTGCGTCATATTCTTCTACTACTTTTCTGTTTCCAATGCATGTATCGCACCTTACTCCCAGTTCTGAGGAGAGAAAGTGGGTGATGATATATATATATATATATATATATAATATATATATATATATATATATATATATATAATATATATATATATATATATATATTAATATATTATATATATATATATATAATATATATAATATATTATTATATATATTAAATATATATATATATATTATATATTATATATATATATATAATATATATATATATATATTATTTATTTATTGCTTAGGGGGGAACCTAAAACTTGGTATGGAGTCCCTGGTTCCATGGCAGAGTCCTTTGAGAATTCTATGCGAAATGCCGCTCCAGAACTTTTTGAAGCACAACCAGATCTTCTTCACCAGTTGGTGACTATCATGAACCCGAATATTGTTATGAAATCTGGTAATTAATTTTGTTTTTATTTTCATTTTTTTTATCCTGTTTCTTGGAAGCTAAAATATAACTGATGCTTCCTTTTTTTTTGCTGATTGGATGGGAGGTGGTCAGGCCTTTAAGTTGGGAGGAAATTTATGTTACTATATCTGTTGTAATTTAATAAGAGTTTTTTGAGGGTTACATCCATGTTATCATTACTTTATCAAAAACATATTTGCTTATGTAGCGTATACATATTTAATATAAGTTGTATTTTTCTTTATAGGTGTTCCCATTGTCCGAACTGATCAACACGCTGGTGAATTCATAATTACTTTCCCGAGGTCATATCATGCTGGGTTTAACCAAGGATATAATTTTGCTGAAGCAGTTAATTTTTGTCCACCGGATTGGGTAAGCAGTTTGTGTTATTATTAGTAGTAATATAGTAACTTGTAATTGTACGAAAATATTTGGTGTAGAATCAAATATTTTTCAATTGTGAAAAGAATTTTTGGTCACTTCCACATTCATTCAGCATGTGTGTAAAGATATCAGCTTAATAAAGTATCAGCTGTGTAAAAATATACATCTGAATTGAAAACCCGGATTTTATGATCAGTCCACACTACAAACAGAGCATCAGCCTTCACATCTGTTGAATCTTACATTCGATATATCAGCTTCAGAAATAAATTTCACAGATTTTATTTGCATATTCGATCTGATCAGAACATCTTGTCTTCACACCCATAAAGTATCACATTTGATACATTTTTTCTAGCTATTTTTTATTCTGAAACCTTATTTTATTTGAAAAAGAATCAAGCAAATTATTTTGTAGGTTTAATTGCAAATAATGTGAACATAAATTTTTATTTATTATAACTACTACGGTTTTTTTTTTTAGATATGCCAATAGAGTTTTCTTTTTAAGCTGAATTGTGGAGCCTAATTCTGAGTTGAAATATGAGGATTGATCCAATTCCTTAATCCTGTATTTTAAGAATTTAAAGTTGTTTTAGAATGTACAAAAAAGGGCCATAATAATAATAATAATAATAATAATAATAATAATAATAATAATAATAATAATAATTATAATAATATTTAACTTTGAAATTCTATATCAGCTTTTGTTTTATTATAAGTTTTTCATTTAGCTTCCAATTCACGAAATATTTGCTTCTAATTTTCACTTAATTTTCTCAAAACTTTTCTAGAAAATAAATTACAAAGAAAGTATGAGGCATATTTATTAGTTCCTGACCGGTTTCTTCCGTAAACCTCGGACATCTTCAGTGTTTCAATTCTAACAAATGAATGAATTATTTTACACAAGATTTAAGATAATAAATTATTAAATTTTAGGTAGCATTTCGTATTTTATTTAATCTAGGGACATTATGTTAAACTTTGTTAATGTCTGGTTTGTGATGTCTTGTGTAATAATATTTAACGAAACAAAGTTGATTATTTTAATATAGATTTGATTATTTTATTTATAAGAAATATTTGCCATTCTGTACACACAGCTTCTTAAATACGCCTCTTGCCCCTCTATCCTTCCTTTCAAAGCGCCATGTCTTATGACATGTCAGACATTCATCTGAAATCACACGCGTACACACAAAAATATTTTCAGAGGGGTGGAATATGGATTTTTATTTTTCTTAAACCTTTTTCATTACTTTCATTTCAAAATTGTGATAATTTTTTTTCTCTCTCCGTACGCCACTGTCTGTAATTAAATTCTCATTGGTTTTACTTATTTTATGGTTATGTGGATTCTGGTTCTTTTCCACAAGAACTATTACAAAAGCCTAATTTCTGAAATCCTTTGCCAAAAAAAAAAAAAAATCTTTTTTCAATAGAAGACATCTAACATTTGAAATAAAATGTTTAATAAAAAATATTAATCATAGAATTGTTTATTTTTGATAACAAATGCAAATGCAAATAAAATATTACTCATAGCAATGTTTATTCTTGTTAATGCAATTTAGTGTTATTTTTAACAATATTTCTTGCTAACACAAATATTTGAAAATTTCCTTTCATCGAAAATACATTGTTTGTAAACTTGAGAACCAGAAATCAAGACAATAACAAAAAAAAATATATCGGATGTTGATATTTTCCAAAAATTTATTTATGAATCTCCTATTAAGATATACGTATTTTATGTATTTGTATACATGAAAGTTTATGTGGTCTTTAGAATGGTTATTTATATTTGAGTAACCATTTTTTAATGTTTCAGTTATCGATTGGTCGTGAGTGTGTTTTGCATTATAGCAATTTAAAGCGATACTGCGTATTCTCCCATGATGAGTTGGTATGCAAAATGGCGACAGAACCAAATGAACTCGATTTGACTGTTGCCGCAGCGACTTACCAAGATCTCTTGAAGATGGTGGACCTTGAGAAAAAATTACGGAGGAACCTACTTCATTATGTGAGTTGTGGAATCTGTTGTTGGGGTCCGTGTTTTGTAATGAGATCATGGGTAATATCCGTTATGTATATATTTTTTATTGTTCTTGTAACTATTACAGGGTATATCAAATGCTGAGAGAGAGGCTTTCGAGCTACTTCCGGACGATGAACGTCAATGTGACTTTTGCAAGACGACATGTTTCCTATCTGCCGTCACCTGTAGTTGCACGCCAAATAAACTTGTTTGCCTCCGTCATTATAAACAATTGTGTGAGTGTCCTGGCGAGAACAAAACTTTAAGGTATGTATTGATTATTATTATTATTATTATTATTATTATTATTATTATTATTATTATTGAGTATTAAAGTCGCCGTCTATTATTGTGTTGTTGATTGTGTTATTATATTATTATATAAATTCTGTGTATAATGTATAATTCATCTACTCAATGTTATGCACCTGTATTTGTTTATGAGATCTATGTCATTATTCTCATTATATCTGTATATCTACTCTAATCTTACGTCTGTATTGCTTGACTCTCCTAACTCTCTCCTCTGTGACTCGCATCATATAACTATTTTATACTTTATTATTTTAATTAATTACTTAAATATATGAGCGTATTGTTCTCGGGTATAAAAAATATGGATCAAGATAGTTTAGGCAAGCATTAAATAAGAATGCTAATTAGCACCATTGCTTTTTTAAATTTTGGAAATGTTGCCAATGGTAGATATTATAATATAAATATAAAATTAATTAAATAATAAATTAAATAACATCTGAACAATTATCTTAATATAATATTAAAGTCATCTTCCTAGTAAAACACACAATAATAATAATAAACTAATGTTAATAATAATAATAATAGTATTTAATTATATATTTTTATTTAATTTATTATTATAATTATTTTAATTATTATTATATGATTAATTATTATTATAATATTAAATTAATATATTATTAATTCATTATTATATTATTATTTAATTATTAATTATTATTATTATAGTATTTAATTATTTATATATATTATTAACATTATTATTATTTAATTATTATTTATTAATATTATATTAATTTATATAATTATTATTATTATATTATTATATTAAGATTCTAATATTTATACAATATAATAACAAATATAATATAAATAAATACATTACAAAAATGAAAAATAAGCAAATAAAGACAAGTAAAAGGAAAAAATATAAAATAAATATTAAATAAATATATTAAAGAAAAATTTTTATTCTTTCTAGAATATATTTTTTCTATAATCACTCTATATACGTACATAATATATATCTAGTAATGTACTATCACACTCAATTATAATATAATGTACGCGCAGTTTTCGCGATTTTGGCGAATCGTTAGGCATAATGTTGTGAGATAATTCGTTGCTTTTGCAACATTGCCTAATACATTGCACTCGGCTATATGTCGAACCTTATTCATACTTATATATATATAATATATATTATGATTGATACTATATATATATATGATTAATATAAATATATATTTAATTATATTATATTATAATATATATATTATTAATTATATTAATATATAATATATTTAATATATTATAATATTATATATATAAATATATATATATATATTATTAATAAATATTTAAGGGTTATTAAATACTTATCAGGTAATGCATGGAGAATTTGGTTTAACACACTTTTTGATGTTTGTTGTAGTGTTGTGTGTATTATATATTATATAATTATTGTGTGTGATGTGTGTGTGTGTGTAGTATGTCGTGTGTGTGTGGTGTGTGTGTTGTTATGTAGTAATGTGTATCTATATTGACTCGTTTTAGAACGACCAATAGTTGTAGTGATTATTTTATATCTGACCAATTCGACGTCTGCGGTTGCCATTGGAACAGTAGACTAATCTAGTCTTATTATAAAATTACTCTAGTCATATATATATATATATATTATATATATATTATATATATTAATAATATTATATATTATTATATAAATAAATATATATATAATTATTATATATAATATATATTATATAAATAATATATATTAAATATTATATATATTATATATATATATATATATATTAATATTATACTATATGTATATGTATAATATATATTATATAGAATATTAATATATTATATATATATATATATATATAATATATATTAATAAATATGTATTATATTATATATATATATATATATTTATATATAGATATTTTAATATAAGATATATATATATAACAATATATATATAATATATATATATATTATTATTATATATAATATATTAAATTAATATATAATATATAAATATTAGTATAATATGTATTAATATATATATTATATATATTAATATATATATATATATAATAATATATCATATATATTATATTATTAATATATTATATATTATTAATATTAATTTTAAAGACATTAAAAAGAGTATTTTATAAGAGAAACAATGTCTTAATTTATATATTAATATTATATATTTATATATATATATATATATATATATAGTATATATATATATATTATATAGATAATTAATATATATATATATATATTATCACATATATTTTCATTCACCCATATTTTGTTTTAAGATATTTAATATCATGCTAAATGAATTTTATGATGTTTACTAAATGCTACGAATTGGGGATATTGTGAGAAAAAAAATTATCTAAGTGTAAAATGTAAGAATAATTTATTGTATAAAACTTATATTAATAATAATAATAATTAATAATTATAAATAATAATAATAATTAATTATATGATAATAATAATTAAATAATAATAAATAATAATAAATAAATAATTAATAATAATATATAATATATAATTATTGCATAAAATACATTAATCATGGACTATAATGAATTCGTAATTAATAATAATATATAAATCCATATAATAACTTCAATTAGCAAATAGCTTTAATATTAGAATATAATATAATATATAATAGAGACATTAATAATAATAATTCTGAATAAATTAATTAATTAAATATCATTATATTATATAATAATAATAATAATAAATAATAAATAAAATAATATATATAAATTATTAAATATTATTAATATAATAATATATATCAAATAATAATAAGAATTAATAATAATAATAATTAAAATAATAATAATAAAATAAGTGAAAATTATGTAAATGAATAGCACTTCTATCAGGAGTTCCTAATGAATACATAATATATAATTATATTTAATTATTAAATTATTAATTATTATTATTTAATTATTTAATTATTATTATTATTATTAATTATTTAATTATTTATATTTAATTATAATTTTTTATATATTAATATTATTTTTTAGATAATTATATTTTTTATATTTATTTAAATTATTATTTAATTATTAATTATTATTATTTTATTATTAATTATTTATAATAATAATTAATAAATAATAAAAATATATAATATATAATAATATATTAAATAATAATAATAAATAATAATAAATATAATAATAATTATATAATTAATAATTTAATAAATAATTAATAATTATAAATTAAATATTAAATTAATAATAATCATATTAATAATATAAATTAAATTATATAATATATATTAAATAATAATAATAATTAATAAATAATTAAATATAATAATAATAATAATATAATTAATATATAATAAATAATTAATAAATATAATAATTAATATATAATAAATAATTATATAATAATAATAATAATAATTTAATATAATAATTAATTTAATATAAATAATTAATATAATATATTATTTAAATAAATATAATTATTATATATTTTATTATTTAATATTATAATTAATTATCTTATTATATTTTAATATATTTATAATTAATTATTTATAATTTATTTATATTATTTATTATTTATTTTATTTATTATATATTATATTAATATTTATTATACTTATTATATTATTATATTATTATACTTTATATATTTTCTATATTATTATGTATTATTAATTTAATTTAATAATTATTAATTAGTTTAAAACTTTTAATTTAATTTAATAGAAAATTATTATATCTTTAATCATATCTTATGTCGAATGTATATCATTGTCTTTGAAATTATATTATTAATATATTATTATTATTATTATTAAATTTATAATTATATTTAATAATCTATATTTAATTAATTATTGTTAAAACATTAAATAATTAATTATTATATTTATATTGATGATTGTTATCGGTATTACTAATATTAATATAATTTTTAAATTAGTTAGTCTTTTACATATAATTATATTATTCATTATATTAATTATTTATATTATGATAATTATATTATTTATTATTTATATAATTTAATTTAATTATATTATATTATTATATTTTATATTATTAATTTAATTATATTAATTATGTATTATTATATTAGTCATAAGCTAAGTAGTGTTAATAGTTATAAGTATTCAGTTAGTTAATATAGTAGAGTAAGTTAGTATAGTTATAGTTTAAGTAGTAGTAGTAGTTATAATATAATAGTAATAATATTTTTATTATTTAATATATATATAATTTTTTAAATCTTTCTATTATATTTTATAATTATTATTATTATTAATTATAATTATTATTATATTATTAATTATATTATTATATTATTATTATCATTTAATTATTTATTATTATTATATAAATTAATTTATTTATATATACATAATTCTTTTTATATAATTAGATTTTTTTTAATTTTCTAATTTATTATTTAGACTCAGGTGTTTTTATCTTAATTTGAATTTTTTAAGTTTTAATTATTAATTTATTGTAATTAAAATACTTAAATCATACACTAGTAATAGTATTATATAATTTCATTATTATTATTAGGCTACTATATTATTATTTAATTTTAATTATTATGTATTTAATAACAATAATTATGATTATGTAATTATTTAACTTGGATTTCTCAGAGGACTCATCAATCAAACTGTAATTACCGTTAAATTAGAACTTATTTAGATCTTACATGACCTAGAAGCATACTCCAATTAACTTGTGCAAATAAGGTCTTTCATTCCTTGATTCGCTTCTAATTATTTATCTCAAGGACAAATTATTCTTATCTATATACTTAATTAATATAACATTCAGAATACAAATGTTATTTTTCTCCTTCATGGCTCATCCGTTTATGTATCTCATATCAAATTATAACCACTTGTACGAACTTATGGCAATCTTCTCTTTTTCCTTTAGTGATCTTTCTCTCAGGTGTACCTCTTAGTGCCTATTTCCTGTTTACATGTCAATAGTATTAATGGTACATGTATTTCCATGATCATCTAATATGGACGAATTAATGATTAGGGATAATGTGACCTTAGATGATATACTACTACTGCAGTCGTTACAGAGGATTATATTTATACTATTTATATGCACCTATTCGTAAAGAAGCTAAAGTAATCATTGACTCTATCATAACCATTACTAAATACATAATAACTAAGATAATATATATAGCTGTTCAAAAAATCTTCTAATATATCGCTCTGAGCTCGAGGTGACAAGTCTAGTGGTTGAATGTTTAGGCTATAAGTTATTATTGTTATCTATACTGTATCATCTCATAGGAAATATGGAAAGTCATTACAGTTGTGGGCGTTTTATATCTCAAAAAACCTTTTGAACATGTATGGCTTGAGTTGCTTGTAATTTTAGGGCTTACTCATATGATTTTTAATATTGGTCAATTAATATATCTAAGATTTACTTTACAAATCCATTGATTCATATTTAATTATACATATATAATAGATGATTATCATATAAGGTTATGTATTATTCATTAGGCATCTTCTTACTTTGCCTTATTATAAATTGTAATGTTCCTCGGGATTCTATTTTCCTTCATCCTTACCTGTACTTTTCTATACTCTTTAAAATAAAGGACATTATTATAGCTGCATCATTCTATAATTATCATTTACTATTCACGATGATCATCCATGGTACTTGTGTACTCTAATTATAGAATCTGTGACTGCTCATATATATAGTCGTTGATATATAATTATAGGATTCTTATAATGTTTCCACTCTAATATATCAATAATTTACAGATTCTTACACTTCGGATCATGATAAATCATTTTTACGTATAGTGTGATATGCACCAAACCTGATGTAAATTTTTAAAACTTTTTAAAAAATTGGAAACTTTCTTACTCAAAATATCTTCCTCTCAAAAATGCCTTTCATAAATTTTTCCTAAACTCTATAGAAAATACGAACATAAATAAACGAATCATCTATATTGAGTGTAGAGCTCAAATGTTATAAATATCTATTGGTCTTCTAGGACATAATAATAAACAGAATTTGGTATCACTGGAAGCACATTTACAATAGTGTTAGTTTAAGTGCAACTTTAAACTCGTCATGAATTTTGAAGTTGTTCTGTCATGACTTTCCTGGAGTCGTCGAAAGAATAATAGACTTATTTTCATCTTTATTAAAAAAAAATGGTGCCAGGTGCTGATATCTGAGCAGATGAAGAGCACATAAGTGTTAGGTTAATAAACCATCTTCTAGTTTGATTAGATTAAAGAAGTTTGTTAGATAAAATTAAAATAGGTTAGGTTATGTTAATTAGTCATTTTCCGAGATGAACCATATTGCTGAATTGGGAATCGCAAATCATCTTTAACAAAAAAAAATCCAATCAAATAAATTTTCTTTTCCATTATTTACAAAAATTCTTCCCATAGAGGACACCTTAACATGACAAGCTGGCAACTTTACAGTAAATCACTCCCAATAGACCAACTCCCTATTCCAAACATTAGAACAACCCCCTCCACCAAGAATGAAATAATCACACCAGCTATGTACTATTCTAACATATACAACACCCTTCCTGCCCCGTCCCAAGAAACTCCCATTATCAAACATATCCATACTCAGTTGACAAAAGGAGCGATGGACCGTCAAACCAAAGTAATGCTGTCCCGTCTTTGCTCTGGGCACCATCCCACCTTTCTGGAATATAAACATAGATTTCATGGTGCTCCTTCATCTAATTATCAAAGATGTTCCTCCCAGACAAATGATGACACAAGACACCTCTTCTTGTACTGTTCGAACATAACATACATCAGAAGAAACTCAATCTGGAACAGTTGATTAAGGAACCTATACACATCCCAGATCGCCATAACCAATTCTTGAACACTCTTAACTTATGCTTCACCACTTCACCTCATTACAAACAAACTTTTTTTTCTCCTATCGGTAACTGTGACCACAATTTAGTGACTTTTAGGTATAACACTTTATCTCCAGCAGCTCAACACTGCCCAAAACGAATTTTCTGGCACTCTAATCGCGGTAATTGGGGGAGTTGCGTCGCTTCTTTCCTAACTATCGTTGGAATGAATCCTGCTTTGTTCCAGAAGAAGGTAAGGGCCGTGTTCACAGAAGGGATGAAAAGGTCCATTCCATCTTCAACTAAGTCATTTTCACCAAAAATTGCATGGTTCGATGACACTTGTTCTCGTGGCATTCAGGAGCGAGACGATGAGTATCGGGCGTGGAAAAGCTCTCGTTCTTCTATCACTCTAACTAATTTTCACTCTGCCCGGAATCATTGCAGGGATATTATTCGACAGGCTAAGCGTGATCTCTCTAAAAGGAAATCCGCTGACCTTCTTGGTTCACCTACTGATAAAAATTTCTGACGTCTTGCCCAAAACATCTCTAATAACTTATGTAAATCTGCCTTTTCCCCTCCTTCGTTCTAACGATTCTGTTGCTAACACTCCTTCTGAAAAGGGTAATCTCTTTAGCTTCCTTTTTTCATCTAATTCTACCCTGGCCGACTCCATTACACTTCCTCCTACTCATTCTCTACTCAGGTGTCCCATGTCTCTACCCGTCATTTCTTATGATCGGGTATATGAGATCCTGAATTCTATAAACGTCAGGAAGGCTAGTGGTCCGGATGGCATTTCTCCCCGAGTTTTGAAGGAGTGTGCTTCTGAGATTGCGCCTGTCTTTGTTCAACTCTATCTCTATGCCTTAATACTTATATATTTCCATTTCCTCAGTACTGGAAGAGCTCATTTGTTTACCTGATCCCAAAAAAGGGTAGCCGCTCTGATCCTTTTAGCCATACTATCGTCCTATAGCTCTTGCTTGTATTCTGTCTAAAATCATTTGAAGCTCTCCTTAACTCTCATTTCCTGGATCATCTGGAATCTCATTCCATTATTTCAGAGGTGTAATGTGTAAGGAGTTTAATTGTGTCACGATAAAGAGCTAAACAAAGAACGAATAAATATGACTGTGGGTAGAGGAGACAAAAAGAGCTATGACAGAAGATGTGAATAAAGTTGTAGATTAGTAAGAGTGTATAAATGATAATATCTGTTATTCTGGACATAAAATGAAAAGCAAGTTCACAGACTGTAAATGGAGAACATTGAAAAAGATGGGAGACATTTTAGTGAAAGGATGAATAGCTGTTAAGGTGAAAAGTCATAGACTTCACACTTACAAACAGAAATAATCCCCTGATATGCGATACTTATTTAATGAAAGAACGAAAAACTCCAGTATATAGAGTAGGTGGTAGGGTAGTGTATTGTGGACATGTATCGCCCGCTTAGACGGTGGTGAATTGTATTTTTAAAGTAGAAAGTTTCCCTCTCTTGATATATATATAGGGCTTATAATGACTCCACGTTGTAGTATGTGAATTACCTAAAGAATTATTCGCCCACTATGAATAGGTAGCTAATTGCCACGTATGAAGTTAGTGTTAGCTAAAATTTACTGATAGAACTAAGTAATGTCCCCTCACTGAATCAGGAGCACTACTGCGCGTGAATAGTGCTTTTTAGCATTACCTAAGAGATAATAGTTCCCTTACCTTGAATAGGGCTATGCCCGTGAGGTATTGTGAATTTATAACCTTAGAAAGTTCTTCACCCACTTTGAAATAGGAAAGGGCTATACTGCCCGGTGAGAGTTAGTGAGATACCTAAAAGAGATAATTCCTGCACTCCTTCAATAGTAGTTACTGTGCTATCCGATGATATAGGTGTGATTACCTAGAGAACGGTTCCCCTCTCAATTCATGATATAGGCCTATGCCCGTGAGGATGTGAACAACCTAAAGAATATTCAGCCCTCTCATTAATCATTTGGGCTATTTCTCACCGGAAACGGATATATGAATTACCTTAAATAATTTGCTGCGCATCACACTCCTGAATACGGGCTATCATGCCCGCTGAGGTGTGGATTACTAGTAGGAAAGAAGTTGTCCAACTCATATGATAGGTTAAAATGCCGTCTTGTTGCTTGTTTCAGATTGGTGACTAGAGTGTATCTATGTGACATTCTACGTTGTATGCAGATATGCCCTATAGATTGTTCTTTTCAAACTACTACCATTCTGTATAAATTATTTATTCTCGCGTGAGCAGACATTGTGTAGTGGCTATCCACGTGTAAGCGCTGTTCAAGTATAGCTTAGTGTGAGAGTAATCTTCCTACTCTCTGTATTCCTGAATATGAACGTCAGCAACTTAACTTGACCCGGTATGATTAGATGTGTCCGTTATTAACCTCCATCGAGGTACACGAACAAAGATTGTGTGCACTTTTCACTGTTCAAATAGTGCTATTGTTTTCTCTGACGTGACCTGTGTGGGATAAAATATTTTTCATCTTTAGGGCATCTGTATTGAATCTCTAATCAAGTTTCCCTTGGTAACCGTGTCATCGTAACTGTAGATTGTTTATTCCAGGCTAGGTCATCACTCATCGTGGATCATGTGAACTAACCCCTTAGCATCAAGTTCTTCCGATCCCTCCGCTATCAAAATTTTTGATTTAGTTGGTCTGTTTTTCACTCGTTATTATGAGCTGTTGCTGTATTATAGTTTACCATCTCTTCGAAAGAAGTCTATCCCCCTCCACTTCACCGTCAGTTGAAGTAGGGTTATTATCTTAATGTCCAACGTTTAGTCCAATAGATTACACCCGTTTTCAGATTTTGTCTCTTATGAGACACTATCCCCAATCCTTCGCACCACATTATATCAACTTTAATTTGTATCTGATATATTGCAGTCGTGTTCAAGAGTTTCACCCCAGTAAATATACTGCAGCTCGGCTCTTCCGCTAATCTTGATATCGTAAGTGGGAGTTTTGAACGAGTGGGAGAAATTGCGTGCTGCTAGTGCAATTGAGGAGCTAATATATATTTATGATAATTCTTTAACATGGAATGTATAAGTTCCTTCCCCTTTTCCCTCAAACTAAATAGAGATCATAAGATGCTTATCTGGTTTAACCCTAAGGAGATTATGGGGAGAGTGAACATTTAAGGGATCTCACCTCCTTCCAGAAATAATAGCGAGGATGTTTCTCCTTCCAGTTCCAACACACACTTCTAGTATATATATACGGGTACTTAGAGCTCCTAAGGTCCAAGCGTTTGTATTATTTGAAGTATACAAGAGAAATTCAGTACTATATCTCCTTGTAATATGGGCTATTTTTTCGATTCTGTATAGTCCGCTCCAGTCCGAAACATATTTTGTATATCATTTATTTACAAGAAAAACCTCATCTTCTTAACTTCTCATGCCTAATTAGAGCATATCTCAAGCACTCTTCGTGATCGGCGATAGCGCTAGCATAGATGCTCTTCTGTCTGATAGTGAACTTTATCTACTTCATTTCTTCTTAGGCCCTTCCACTTTGGAAATCCGGCTTATTCATGGTGTATATCGCTTTCTGTTACTTGCTACTCAAACTCCGGTAAGTCGCCTAATAAATTCGAAAATCTCCTTAAGAGATATAGTAGAAGTTTTGCGTCTCTACTGGCCTCTTTGTAATATGTGAATGAGAAAATCTTATAACTTCGTGGACTACGCGGTACTGTTAGGAGTGCAATCAAAACTCAATACATTCCATAATGGAAGATGAATAATTAACTCCTCGCTTTTCGCTTTGAACTGAGCAGAGGCTACATAGCTCCCGGGAGGAACTGTAAGATGTTAATTTGTGGAAATTGTATAGAGAAGCGTTCTCATTAACTCTGCGTTGTAATTCAGAAGGTTAATTCACTAGATCCTCTATCTATTACAGCTAGACGTGTTTGTACTCTCTTGAGAGCTTTAAGTGAACTTTAAAACTCTAAGAGAATAGTCTCGGCCCTTTAGTAATCATTGAATATATTTACTCCGTATGAGAAAGGTTGCAATAACCGCAAGAAGATAAGTTCGCCATCTTCCGTCTTAGGAATACGGGATCTGATTGCACCTCGTGTATACTATGCGATGTGAATTATCACTCGACCTTTATAGTTCATCGAATTCATAGTAGCCACTATTAATAGAAAATAAAATCGGGTTCTTTGAGTGCGCAGCAGAGTAATATTTAGAAGGATTGTTTGAGGAGTACACCGCTAGAGAGTATCCAATATTACAACTGCTTTCATTGAAATTAGTATGTGCGTAGGTCGCTACTTGTAGCAGCTCGTGTCGATTACTTTCACTCTCTATTTCAATTAAGATATTTCTCGCTTCTCATCTTCTAAGACATAGAGTGTCTTACTGGCACACTCTGCCTGCCACGTGTAATTTGGAATTCATCTTCTACTTCTACTTAGATAACGCTAAAAGTCTTCCCCATCACTGGTAATCTTTGCATACCAAAACCTACATCCTATTGCGCGAATATATACCGTCCTGCCATTCGTTTTACTCAGAGTGTCATTTTTTGGAAAATACATAAACTGAGCGTCATTAATAAATAAATTTTTAAATAGTCAAACTTATTTTCATGACTTTTATTTTGGAGAGAAAATTATAGGGCTAAAATTGGCCGTAGCAGGCAAAACCAAGTAGGTTATTATGGTCCAACAAATATTTGAATAATTTCTCATATCGTACTTGTATAGGTACGAGAAAAGTTCGGAGGCATAGCTCTATCAGGCACCATCTGTGAGAAAACAAAGCGCCAGCCTATCTTAGGTTGTTCCCGTGTTGTGTTTATATAGTTTGGGATTAATTTTACCTAGAGAACAGAATTCAAAGAAGTGTTCTCTGTTCTCAAAACAAAATCTTCCTAAGAGCACATTTTCTTATCTACCGGCTCTGCCCGTGAGGTCGTGAATCCTATTTACCCTGAGCAAAAGTTAGGGAGAGGGTAGTATTTTCTTCTTATAAATTTCACATTCACTCTCAAAGATCATTTAGTTTTGACCTTATTGCATTTTAAAGTGTTCGAGGAGACTCTATTTTGTGCAGATAGAATCATACCTATATTTTATATAGACGTAGGTTAACTCTTTTACTCACACTCATCATAACTCTCGTTTTTAATCTTTAGAGATAGAAATATCGCGCAGCTCTTCTATTTGAGCCGTATGAGCTTCGCTAATGTGAATTTACGACTAGATGAGATGTTTGCTCTCCAGTAACGATAGAGTATATTTAGTGAGCTCACTTGTCGACCACACAAATCAACGGATCTTCTAACTAAATACATCACACTCTCATGCAAGAATTTTCAGACTCCGCACATGCTCATAACTCTGAGCATTAATATGTGTCAAGCTACTATTGCGAACTGCTTAAGAGTTATTTGGGATAGCTCGAATACTTTACTATCTCTTTTAGTACGACCTCTTCACCTCTATACATTACTCTTTGAGAATAGGGAATTTTATCAAAGTTCGTTGAGGTGTTGAACTTTGATATCTGTTACAGAGTGATAGAGCTGTCTCTACCAATACGTGGGTAGGGATTGAATTGAGGGCTATGCATCCCATTGTTGAGCTGTAAGTCGAATCATCACCAGAGAGAGCGAAATTCGAATATATCACTTACATCAATACAGGCTCAATGCACTCACGAAAGTGTGAATTACCATTAGTAAGAAAATACCATCCTTGGATACAGGGCTGATGTACACTCACTTGAGGTATTAGTAGATATTAACCTTTATATTATTATTAGAGAATGAATTCATCTCTCCTATTAGAAATAGGGCTATACGCCGTGATAGGTGTGAATTACCATATGATAGACAGTATATATCTCATGACCTCTTATTGAATATAGTATGTGATATAATGTATAACCGTGAAGAGTGTGAATTATAACTACTAGAGAAAAGATTTACCTTCATAGCTCCTTTAGAAATAGGGCTATGCCCGGTTATGAAATAAGGTTAGTTGAAATTTACCTCGTAGAGTTCCCATCCCTTGAATAAGGGCTATGTCCCTGGAGTAGTTAGAAATATCACCTTGTTAAGAATTCTCCTCCTGATATAAGGTAGCTATAACCCCGTTAGCAGTGTGTATGTAATATATACCTATAGATTAAAAGTTACCCTATCTTTTATGTAATATAGGCCATATTAACCGTAAGGTATGTATGCAAAAGATATATACCTATAGAGAAATATTCCCTCACTCCGTTGAAATTAGAAGGGTATTAGTATAGACCCCGTTTAGGCATATCTGAGTAAATAATTACCATATATGAGAAGTTATAACCTCCTTGTAAATAGTAGGGCTATTTATTGCTCTCGTATTAGAAGATTGTTGAGAAATTAATATACCTAGAGATAAGAATCTACCATCTACTTTGAATAGGGGCTTAATGCACTCGTGAGGTTGAATTAACCTTAGAGAAGTTTACCCCACTACTAACTTATGATATAGGGCTAATGCCCGTTGAAGTGTATATTTAACCTCTAAAGAAGTATTCTCCCTACTTGAATATATAGGGCTTGCCCGTTATAAGGCTGTGATATATACTACTAGAGAAGTATTCCCTCTACTTGAAACTATAGGTATCAATGTCAGCCCCAAGTGAAGTAAGTAGTGTGTAAATATATCACCTATAAATCTATTAATATTATAGTATAGCAGAGAAGTTCTACCTCTATCTTATGAATAAGGGCTCTGAGAGAGCGTGAGGTTAGTGAATTAACCTAATGGATAACTTCCCCTCCTTGGAGAATAAGGGCTATGCCTGGTCGAGGTGTGAATATTACCTAAGAGAAAGTTTACCTCTCTTTCTTGGATAAGGGCTACTATTGCTACCCGTTAGTAGGTTAAGTTAATGATCATCTAGAGAATAAAAACTTTCCCCTCTCTGAATAGGTTATGCCCGTGATTTGTGAAAATTACCTTAGTAAGGAGTAGTTCCACACTTCATTGATTAATATATGGGCATGCTACGATGGTAAGGTTAGTTGAATTTATAACTTAGAGTAAACAAGGTTTCAGGCGACTATTCATAACTCCATTTAATGACTGCGTTATGTTAGCTTAGCAGTGAGAGTGGAACTTAAATAAGGAAAACGTAGTCTACTCTTTACGCTAAATTTGCAAAATGGGTACTCGGTGAACATAATAAAACTCTTATTTAGTATGCGAGGTTCATTCGTCATCATTGATAAATAAAAGATGGCTATAATATACCGCCTATATGAAATGAATTAATCACTTGAAAAGAATATATCCTCTAACATCATTACTTGACACATAGTTGGCTAACTGCCGTAGGAGGTTGTTGAATTAACCTAAGAGGGAAGTTCCGCGTCCTTGAAATAGGGCTTATGCCGTGAGGTGTATAAATTACCTACGAGAAGTTCCCCTCTCGAATAGGGCTATGCCCGTGAGTTGTGAATTACTAGAGAATTTCCCTCCTCAAACTAGGGGCTATATGCCCCGTGAGGGTTGAAATAAACCCTAAGAAGTGTCTCCGTCCTTGAATATAAAAAGTGGTTAAGAATCATCGGCATTTAAATTATAGGTGGCGCTTAATTTTGTGCATAAGTCTTCCCAGTTAAAAAAAGTTGAGGGTTTATCCGGAGATGGACTCGAGACCATTAAAGTAGCAAGGATAACCTGCGTCTTCGTGTGAATTGTAGTCTATAAAATCGTTCTATAGAGATATTAGGCGCTATCCGTTTGACAAGCCGCTGTATTAGATTAATTATTGCATAGTTAGCAATTCTAGCCTCACGAATTTTGAAATATATTCTTTAGTAGGGTTATTGCCGTGAGGTGTGAATTATTCTAGAGTTGAGGTAAATATACGCTCTATATCCTTTGACATTGAGCTATATATGACTCTGTGAGGTATGTGATTATCTAGATAAGATTTATCCCCTCATACTTGAATAGGGTACTATAGCCCCGTGATAGTTTGTGAATTACCTTAGAGAAGTTCGTCAGTTTACCTTGATAAAATATATGAGAGCATATATGACCGTGAGTTATAATTTAACTAACTATACTTGAGGAGAAGTTTATCCCATTCACTCCTGATATAAAGAGGCTAATAATGAGTTCCAAAGAATTCAGATGTAAATAAAAACACTTCTCATGATCTGATTAAGTTGAGAAGAATAAGTAGTTTTTAAATCAAACCTATTATAAGTAAGTTCCTCCTGCCTTGAATATAATTGAGTATACGTATAATATGCCCGTCGAGGTGTGAATAGCCTTATGATTAGATGAAAGATTTATCTCCTTCACCTACTTAGAATTATAGTAGGCTGATGATGATGACCCATGATTTGAGTACGAGTGAAATTATATACGCTAGAGATAATATGTATCCTTCCTTAGTAATATAGGAGCTATATTGCTCACGTAGATGGAGTTGTGAATTATAATCTAGAAGAAGTTATCCAAAATAATTGCACTAGGGATCATGCCCGTTGTAAGGTGTGCGGTAAAATTTACACTAAGAGAATTTCCCCTCTCTTGAATAGCCGGCTTATGTCAATACGCACGCATAATGATGTTTAGTACTAGAAGAATTATTACTTAAACACACTGCTTGGGCGGAATTATAGAGTAAAATTTCCTGAGTCCTATATCTCTTCACATATGGTCATCATCTTATGTGCGAGAAATTGAGTGTACAGGCAATCACTGATGCCCGTGAGTGCGGCGCGTTAATTAACTTACTGAGACTTGTCCTAGATGAACATCTCCGCTCCTAATTTTTGGAAAATTAGTGTGTGAGATCCGTGAGTCATTATATATTCGAAGTGTATGTCCAGATGGAATCGGAATTACAGACATGAAGTTCGTCATTTAATACAACGTTCCCTCCTTTCGGAATATAATCTCTTGAGGCAGGTCTCAGCACAGAATATTTTAGAAGGTTCGCTTTGTGACACATTACCCTAAATGTATGCAGAAATTATTTTTCTCTAGAGAGACTTGTCGACGCTATGAACGAATTATAAATGGTCGGCTAATTGTATTATCCGCTCGCGTAGGGGGAATTGGTTCCGATTATGTACATCCGCAGGGAATTAATGTAGTAGAGATATGTTTTCGTGGAAGAACCTTCCCTAATATTCTGATTATCCTAAGGATTGCAAAATAGAAAATTTCTCAAGGATCGTTCATAAGGTATATTAATATCATCCTATGAGAACTAATCTGATGAATCATCCCCTGCTAATGTATTAAAAAATGTTTTACTAAGAATAGAATTCGCTATGCTCCACGGTGAAGTGTTGAAATTAACGCAAAATAATGAGTTTCCCCATTCACTTTATATAGTTATCACGGGCATGGCGCCGTAGAATAGGTGTGAGAAATCGCGTGGTTATGGATAGAGGAGCTCTCTTCATCGTCTTTACCAATAAATTACTGCGTCGATAAACGTGTCCGAATAAAGTGGTTCCGGAAAATTGAATACACTAGAATAATGCATCTACGCTTTGAAGAATTAAAGCATGGATAGATGTATCAAATTTAAATCCATAAATCAATATTGTAAAAATACTTTATTGTATTATTATTTTTCTTCTTCTTCTCTTTTATTTCGAAGAGTAGTTGCAGAAGTAGCATTTTGATGACAGTGAGTACATAATGTTGCAATAGACATTTATCCCTATACAATTTGAGTTACCCGCGTGCACCAACATTTCGACACCTCACGAGATCATAAATTAGTACGCCCGTGAAGAATTAGGTTACTGATACCTTCTAGAAGCAATTCTAAATTCAGGGGAGATGAGATGCATAGAACTCGTCTATCAACTAGTAAATATAAAGGAGCGCTCTATCTACTTATGGATCCTGCGAGTGTGGAAAATTATAACGCATATGAGAAAGTCCTCAATCTAATGATTCCCTCTTGTAAGCAAGCTTAGTCATGTCATTTGTCACGTAGGTTCTTGGTCCTGTAATATTTCACCTCCTATAGAGAAGAGTGCAGATGTCATCTCCACCTCTAATCTGAATAAGAGGCGAATCTAAGTATTCCAGTCGAGGTGTGAATTACCTGTAGAGAAGTTCCCATCTTGGAATAGGGCATGCCCTGGTATCGGGGGTATGCTTCTAAGTATGTAACCTCTCTATGTGAATGAAGAAGTTCCTCAATGAAATATGGAGACTTAATGTACTCCGTGAGTGATGTGTTAAATTATAACTATACTATATAAAAAGTTCCGCCCTTGAATTAGGCATATGACCGTGAGGTAATTAATTTTACCTACATAAGTTCCCTATACCTTTAGATAATAGTTATATATATGCCTATGCCCGTGTAGAGAGTGGTGAAATATATTAACCAGTCTATTACAGGAAGTTCTATCTCTACTCATATGAAATAGCGACTATACGATCTCCCGTGAGGTGTGTGAAATAATTTATATACCTAGAGACATGATTGTCCTACACCACTCTTTGATTATTATAGTAGGCTTATTGATCCGGTATGTACATATCGACGGAATGTTTGTTAATTTATTTATGTCATCTGTCTGAGCATCCGGATTATCCTGGATAATATCGCTAAAGTTTACCCTAATCACACCTCCTTTGAATATAGTAGAGTATGTACCAGATTATGATGTATGAAATTAATTACTTATAGTAAAAAAAGTATTTAAATACCTATCCTTGTAAATATTAGTGCTAGCTTCAATGCCGAGTGAGTTAGTGGAATATTATCTCATATATAGAGAGTTATCCCCTCACTATTGAATAAGGGCGTATTGACTATACCTACGTTATAGTAAGTGTGTTGAGTATTTACCTTAAGATAGATAAGTATCTTACTCCCCTCCTTGACAGGTTTATAAGGTGGTCTTAAATTGACCTACTAAAGAAGTGTTGAATTAACCTAAAGTAAGTTCCCTACTCTACTTATTAGAATGGGCATTATGTCACACGTGAGGGTGTGTAATCTACCTAGTAGTAATAGTTCTACCTCACCTTTAGAATAGGGCCTGATGCTACTACTCGTGAAGTTAGTGTTAATATATATATACCCCTATAGAGATAGTTCACCTACCTTGTAAATAATATAGTGTGACTCTGCTACCTAGTTGTAGGTGTGTAAATTTAACCTATGAAGAAGTTTCCCTCTACTAACTTGATAAGGGAAATTAATTGCTAGATACCCGTGAGGATGTGTAAATTACACTAGAGAGCTTACCACGCGGTTTATTAACTATTATTATGAATTAAGGGACTATATTGTCACTACGTTTAGAGGTATAGTAAATTATCTAGCAAGAACACTCCCTCATCTTATATTTTAGTAAAGTAGGTCTATGCCCGTAGATTTGTATATTATAGCTATTTACCTATTATTGATATATTATTAAGTTATACCCTATCATCCTTAGAATAAGGGCCTATTGCATACGGTGCTAAGGTGTGTGAAATAATTATCTTATAGAGAAGTTGCTTACTCTATATTTAAGATATGTTGCTAATGCCCGTGGGTGTGAATTTACTGTAGAGAAGTTAACCCTCCTTGAATAGGGTAATGTACTGTTGAAGGTTAGCTGAGTGTTTAACTACTTAAGAAGAATATGATTATCCCTACTCTTGAATACGTTAGTGCTATGACCCTGTAGTAATAGTAGTGTGAAATTATCCTATGTAAGGATATTAGTATATCTACTACTACATCCTTATATATATTATATAAGGGCTATGCACCGTTGAGTGTGATGATAATTTTACGCTCTTAGAAGAAGTTCTACGTTCCTTTGAAATATTTAGGTAGCTTTAACCTAACTTAGCCCGTCAGTTGAGGTGTAAATTTACCTATAGTAAGAATAGTTTATTCCCCTCTTACTCTGAAATAGAGGGCTGAGGCCCTGAGTTCTAGGATTTGAGAATACTCTATACTAAGTATGTACAAGATAGTTACTTCTCTTTGAAATAAGGTGCTAATCGTACCCGTTGACACGGGTTCGTGTGGAAATTAGTCTAAGTCATATATGGATATGAAATTTTGCAACTTCTTTCAATGTTCGCTCACCTTGGTAGAAAACGGTGAAGTACAATCTTGCTGGGACTATACGCATATGCTCGCGTGTAAGCCATGATTTAAAAGTATATAACGGAATGAAGCATGTAAAAACAGTATAAAACGAAAAACACTATACAAGCGAAAAATATTAGAATACGGGCTAAATCCGTATGGAAAGTTGCTTCAAAGAAACTTACAATACCCTATATGCAGAGAGAAAGTACGGATATACATTCTTAGGAGTTCCTCTGTAAACAATATGACCTGACATAGAGCACGTTGGCTTAACATCTTATAAAAATCTGAAAATAAATTACTCTAATTATAAGTGCAAATATTACATATCATCAGCCCTATTACTGATGAGAGAGAGATCTCTCTAATTCGGTTGTGCAAGTCTGAGTTAAAGTACTTACTATATAGCACGTTTCGAAATTAAAGATTTGCTTGTATATTAATTCTCCTATTATGTATATACCTATAGAGAAGTCACCTTCCTTCGCACACTAAAGGGTAATAGCTTTGCCCGCTCGAGGGAGTGGCAGAGAATGTCACGGGGTCTCTTACGCAACGAAGTCTTCCCCGCGGATAGCTTACGTGAGCATAGTAGATTAGTGTGTGCCAGACCCTGCGCGGTGGAAGGGCTCAGTGAGAAGTAAACCCCTAGATGGAGTAGTATCAGCTGTCGTCGGTGGTATCATCACGGCGCTATGCCCGTCCCTGAACGGGGTGCATGTAGAAAAAATCCACCCCTTATTGATGACCACGCGTTCGGCTTCCGATGCCTCTATGTGTCGGTGAAAAGAGCAAAATTATGTAGAGAACTGATGCTGTTTAGTGATAGTTTGAGAAGATGAAACCAATAAAATAAAGGTCACTAAAAGTATTGCCCTTCTATATTGAATAACTTATGGGCTATGCCCGTTATTGAGTGTTAACGAATGATAAGTAATTTGTTTATTACTTTTTTATATTGTTGTTTCTCCTCTATCCACTTTTCTGATAGTGTAATGGTAAATAAAGGATCCAAGATTTAGTTCATTGTGTTGCTCGCGTAATTTACACTTCGATATTTTGAGAGAAGATGTATTTTTTTTTCATTTCTTTTCTCTTTTGTTTTAACTTATTTGAGCGCACTTATGACACCTGAGTTAGAGGTGGGAACTTGACACTTTACACGAATAGACAGAGTTTTCTCCTCCCTCGTTGAAACACGGAGTAGTATGTACTACGTTTTTAAGGATATGCAATATTGGTACGCGACTATCAGAAAGGCTGAGCCTATGTATATTTCATACCCTATACTTTGAATAGTGGCTATGCCCGGAGTAGATTAGTATAAAATTATCTAGTCTAGGTAAAGTTCCACCTTCCATTTGGATAATAGGCTTATATGCCTGTGAGAGTTTGTATAAATTACCTGAGAAATGAACAGTTTTCCCTACCTCTTACTTTGAAATAAGGGCTTGATATGCCCATCGAGGTATGTAATATATCACTATGAAGAAGTTCGACTCCATCACTTACTTTTAGAATAGGGCTATGCCATACGTGTACAGGTGGTCGACGACATTATTACCTACGATAGCAAATTATTGCATGAAAGATCTATTTTGCTTCAGACTTCCTCTACTATAAGTAAATATAAATATAACCTATAGGAGGAGAGAGAGAGAGTAGGAGAGAGTAGAGGAGGGGAGAGAGAGGGATAGAAGAAGGAGAAAGAGAGAGAGGAGATAGAGGAGAAGAGATGAGAAAGATGAGAGAGAGAGAGAGATGAGGAGAAAGCGCGTAAACAGACGCATCAGTTATGTTAATATCATAGCTATTACCCTATATATCTCCATTATGTAATATATCATATATAGGTACCTTATTTAAATATATTATATAATATTAAGTAATATTATATATAATTTGTATCTTAAATACTGCTATATTATGCTTAATATGTATTTTAAATATGTATTAACTAGCATAATAATGAAATATTTTTACCGTCAATGCTATTAGACTTAAATAAAAATGAAAATAAATAATTATACTATATATATAAATATATAGTAATTGGGCTAAACTAAAGAAGCTGTACTCTGCATTCATCAATCTCAAATAACTTAAGATAGAATACAAAAGAAAATGACTAAATTTATATGGATTATTCAGCGATAAAATTTGTACGGGAAAATGAAAAAAAAAATTTTATTGTTTTTATTTATTTTTTTTTATAGTTCACAATCGTTCAAACATTCTTCGAAGAAAACTAATATACATATATGCGAATCAGCAGTTGTAAAGTGTGTATCGAATAATAAACGAATAATTATTATTTTTAATATCAATAAATTAGTTTGAATCAGCATTGATTTTTATTTAGGGGCTCGAGCCGACGGTGGACACGGGGGGGACAAGTCCCCCCCGTTCTCCCGAGGCCGAAGAGAGACCCCGACTCCAGTCATCTTTGCGGTTTACCTGGGTTATTCCTTTTAGTTAAAAAAAAAAAAAAATTTTTTCCCCTTTTTTTTCAATACAAATTTCATACGCTGAATCTAAGATGTATTTAGTTTCTTGTACTATCTTAGTTTATGAATATAAAAAAAATTAAAAAAAAAATAAAAATTTTTTATTTTCCTTTCCATACAAATTTCATACGCTGATTCCATACTTGTTATAGTTTCATGTACTTATCTTGTTGAGTATTGAGCGGTGACTTTTATAGTTCACCTATACTATATAATAGTAAATATATATATATATATATGTATTATATATATATATATATATATATAGATATATATATATAATGTATATAATATAATATTATATATATATATTATATATATAATACTATAAATATATATATATATTATATAATTATTATATATATATATGTGCCAAAGATTGTTTGGTAGTTACAATCGGGACACATCACACAACACACTATATTTTATTATATAATTTATTTAAGTATATATCATATTTATAATATATATATATTATATAATATTAATTATAATATATATAGATTATATATATTATATATGTTATATTAAAAAGTATAATAGCTATGTAATTATAATATATATATAGTACTTATCTAATTAATAATAATATATAATACAGATATAACTCTGAATATCCATCATACTAAAAATAATGATGAAATTTTCTTCAGCAGTTCTGGAGACGTTTTAATTAAATTGTAGAACTCCATACGTGTTTTGATCAAAATTTATTTGTAGTAAGAATATTCTTTCAGAGTTTGTAGGTTTGAGTGCGGTTTTTTCAGAAGTCAGATCTTATATACATGAGAAACGCAGTTCTTGGATTAGCATTTGTCAGGAAAACAAAGAATATATAACTAATGCGACAAATGTTGATAAGAATATTCGATCTTTAAAGGAAAGTAAATACTCTCCACTCCAACTTCGGTCGTTGCTAGAATTCGAAGCATTCCATTCGTCTATACTTTCTCTCCTATATATTTTGGTCGACCATGTCAAAGCTTCAGCTCATAGAAATGCTTTCTTTGGTTTCAAAAAATGTCTTTTCTGAGCAAAATCCATTGTTTTTTTTTTAAATTATGTGACAACTTGGGGTTTTTCTTAGCGAAATCCAATTATAAATTCAAAATCTGTAAAAGAACCTGACTTAGGACTGATCCTATACTTACAGACAATACCTAAATAATTCACAACTATTTTTTTACTGGTCTTTACTCAGAAGAATATATCCCTCTTCTTCAAGCTTTCCTAAGATAGCCTCTAACCGCATTGGTAAAAACACAAATGTCTTTTCTTCGAACTTGTAATATTTTTCTCATATTGATATTTTATAACAATAATTATAACAGGTGAAATATTGTCTCCTTTCAATCTTTCATTACAAACTTTCTCACTTATTTTCTCACTTATTTTCTTCAATGAACCAATCTCAGCAAGTGGATTTTCCAAAAAACATTTCAAACCTCTGGACATTTGTTCTGACTGTCAAAGTAAGATTTCAGTCCAGGAAAGAGTTATCGAACACGTTCAATTTCTGTATAAGCAAGCCATCTTGTTTTGCTGTATTCCACGATTTATACTCAAATCCTCGACAAATCGCAAAACTTCTTAAACTCTCTCTGTCGAATATGTAAAAATAGAATTATATTTTTACCAATTACAGCTCAACACAACAGGGAGGCAATTGCGCTACCACATGCACGAGCTAACATCAGAAATATCAACTAAAATCCTATTCCAATATAACTCATCTGTCCCATGACTGTATTCAGCTTTCTAAAAAAATGTTTTATTTACGCTTTATTGCATGGCCCAAAGGTTATAATTTGTATCACACAAACCAACTAACTTTTTTATGTAAATAAATATTTTTAATAAATTATCTATTTGTATTTTCAGAATATGTCAGAGGTCTCTGAAGGGAAAGATTGAAGGTCAAGGAGTTTTTACCCTGAATTCCTTAACGGTATGGTGAAAGAAACCAAACCATAACAGGGAAAACAATTTAATTTATCCATGTTACTCGCATCATTAAAGATGTGTTTAACACATTGGACATCTTTTAATTGTCTGTCGTATTCTGCTATCAATGAGCAAAAACTTTTTAACATTTTTCGCATTGTTCTGGCAGTTTTTATTTGACTCAAAGCATCATAAAAAGTCTTACTAAGAGAATCTGCAGATCTTCTAAACTTTGAATTTCTGTCACAGCAAATTATATATATTATATATATAATATATATACTATATAATATATATAAATTAATTATACATTAAGTATATATATTTATTTTAATATATCAAAAATATATATGATTTATATATTCCATATACCTTATAAATATGATAATACTATAAGTTGTTATATATGTAATATATATAATAATAAATATATATATAATATAAGTATAATATATTATTATATTAATATTATTATATATATATATATAATATATATATATATATATATATAAATATATCATATATTATATAAAACTATATATATATATATATAATATTATAAGATCAGTAATACTTATTATCTATTCTCTCACTATTTAATTTCTGATAAGGAAAAAATAGCGAGAAAAATCTCTCTGAAAAGCGGGACTTTCTCAGAAAAAAGCGGTACAATTTTTTCTATTTATAAAGAACGGACAGGGGTCGAAAAAAGCGACTGTCTCGCCTAAAAGCGGGATCTATGATCTGTTTAGCTATTTATAGAGAGGAAATTTTATTCACTTTTAGATTCATATTTAAAATCAAATATAACGTTTCCATTAAAAAAATGAAAATTTGGCAACCTCATAACAACCGCTTCATAATAAGAAACCATAAGAAAAATAATTAAAATAACAAAAAATACTCATTTGAATTCGTTTTTAGTGTTAACTTATTCTATAATCTAATATAATATCTATATCTAAAGAAGTATATTAAGTAAATTATCAGAATTACCATTTAATCTACTGTAAAAAACTTTAAGAAAAAAAAATCAAAAAAAAAAAGGGGGTTTTGGGGGGGAACCAGAAAAAAAAAAAAAAGGGATTTTAGAACTTAAACTGATAAAAACCGAATACGTTGTTAATATTTGAAAAATAGATGCCAAGATACACAGGAAAACAAAAATCTTCATCCTTTTCATGAGCTGCACATAAAATATTAATAGAAAAATAGAAAATTAGTAAAATAGTAAATAGTTTTTACAAGACGGTAATTAATAATGTACTGTTTTATCCTGAATGCTAATTAATTTTATTTATTCAATTTAATTTTGCAGAAGGCAGAGAAACGAGTTTCGTTGCCAAAGAAGATTCAAAATTTTTTATTTTTTTTATGTTGCTATTTTATAATCACACTATTTCTGAGATCTTTTATTTCAATAATGTATTAATAATTTTAATTATTTTTATTACAATTATATAAACATTATTTTTCTTTTATCGAGCATAATATATATATTATTAATATTATTTAATATATATAGTAATTAATAATATAATATAGATATATTAAATATAGAATATATATAATATATTATATAATATATATATTTATAATATTATTATATTATATATATTATATCATTATATTATATATATATATTTTAATAATATATAGAAACTATAAGTTTATAATGTGTTTCATGTAATATATATTTCCTGATGAGTATACCTAAAATTAGCTTAATAAATAATATTATATATAATATAAAATATCCAATGAGCATGGTCAGTTTCAGATCGACTATTAAATTTTAAATATATTATCCAATTCAGCTCTGACTCTGATGCACTTCCTGTTTTGATAGAAGTGACTAAGAATATTTTCAATATATAGAACGTTTTTTGTAATGTTTGCTATCACATTCGAGCACATTCTCAAACAAACTCTTATGAGAAGTTTCAAACTGCCATGGCGTAAGAATGAGTAATTGATACGTTATATTCTCATTAATAACTTATTATAAGATTAATGATTTTATTTAATAGGTAATAAAATATTTTTTCTTTGTTACTGTATTATGCTTTATAAATCTTTATAAATCTTAATATAATAAATATAATATATATAATAATATATTAAAAATATATATAAATTATATTATAAATCTATAATATATATAATATAAATATATACTAGTAATTATGCATATTTGCCATGGTCAATTTCAGATCGACTATAATTTATAATTAACAGTCTGACACTGATCCACAACTTGTTTCAAGAAGTACAAGAATATCTCATAGAATGGTTCAAACAAATTTCAATATCAAGACGTGTCTTTGGTAGTTAGCTACACATAATAGTACTGAGCATATTCACCACAATCCACCCATATGGAATATGCTTTTGGTAATATTTTCTATAGCATATTGCCTCAGAATATACAAAATATCTCCGGATAGTGTAGAATACATTAGAACTAGTAAACTGAGAAACATGCTGAGCATATGATTGTGCTATGTGGGTAATATTATATTAAGTATATATAATGTATGGACGTGAGAGAGAGAGAGAGAGAGAAGGAGAGAGAGAGAGATAGAAGAAGAGAAAGAAAAGAGAGAGAGAGAGCATGAGAGAGAGAGAGAGAGAGAGAGAGAGAAGAGATGAGAGAGAGAGAAGAGAGCAAGAAGAGAGAGAGAGAGATACTAAATAAATTTAATTATATTTCTGTTTTATTTTTTTATTTTGTTCATTTATAAAAATCCTAAGCTTAAAATGTATTTTATATTTCCTTTCAGAGATTTGCGTCTGCCTCGCTCGTTTTATCCTCTTTTAATTTTTAATTAGAGTGTCTTTAATTTTTATTATGCTTTAAATAATTTTCAACTTACGAATGTTGTAAGCAAATTAGTTTGCCATAAAGTTCTCTCGTTATAATTAATAAAAATAATTAGATCTCATTCGGTAAGAATAGCAGAAAAGAAAGGAACAAATAAAGATAGAAATTAGAAGAGGCTGCAAGATCGTGTCACTTATCATGAGGTCTTGAAGAGTAAGGAGGAATATAGGAGTAGACAGGACGAATAAAATACGAAAATAATGAAAGTTTAGAAGTATTTAATGGTTATTTCAGAGATTCTGTTAGTAACATGTTTTAATTATAAATGACTTAAATGCCGACTTTTAACATTGGTAATGAAATAATCCACAAATGATGAAATTGTCAAGAAGGAGAATATAATAAATAACCGAAACTCCTCCTACAGTTTTTTGAAATAACTTCAAAACTTGAAATATATCTAAAGATGGATTATTTCGGTAAAAATATTTTAGGATACGGAATTCTGAATATTTGTGACCCATATACTAAGCATATGGAGTCGATTTCGAAAACTCTACTATTTGGGGTTTTCAATTGAAAAATTTGGATTTTTTTCTGTTTATACCCGATCTTGCATTGAATTTTTCATACATTGATAGTTATGGGAGAGTTGCACATATCTTTATTTAGTTAATTTTTTGTATTATGCATGTTTGTTGTTTGGATTTGTTCTTAGAACAAATTTCAAAAAAATATTGTAGGAGGAAAATTTATTCTAAATATAATTCTTTTGATTATAACAAAAAAAATTATCATAAGTTAAAAAGATGTATCTCTCCCTATAAAAGGCCTGAAAATTGATGTTGATCGGATAAATAGAAAAAAAATTTTTCACTTTCATAAAAAATTTTATTTTTGAAAGAAGTATATAAATATTGATATTATTATACCTAAATTTTTTCATAACCGAAACTCAGGTTGTGTGAGAAATATGATTTATATATGTGATTTCTCATGACTCAAATATTATTATTTATATATATAAATAATATATAATATTATAAATTATATAATATTAATATAATATATATTATATATATATATATATTATAATTATAATATATAATTATATTATCATTATATATATCTATATTAAAATATTATATATATATATATATATTTAATAATATATATATATAATAAAATAAGTAATAATATATATTTAATATATTAAATATAAAATAATATATATTAATATATATATATATAATAATAATATTATATATATATATTATATATATATATAATGTATATATATATATATATATATATATAATATATATAATATATTATATACTATAATTAATATATCATATAGATTCCAAAATTATGCCTACATTCAAGAAAACAACACATGAATAAAAATACCAATAAATGTGAAAAAACAATAAATACATTCTGAAATACTAAAAACAGCACAAAAGACACGTAAATCCATACAAAAAACCAACACATAATAGCAAGCCCACAAACCAATAAACCAACACGCAAATACTCTTGCTACTGAACCAAAGCAGAGCTAAACACCACTCAAAACGGAAACCAAAGTCCCAAGAAATAAACCCAAACGTACGACCCAACAATAGAATAACCCACAATTGACTTAGAAAACATAACAAAGACACTTAAAAAACTCAACGGCTTATTTCTCAGACTCTATCTCAAACACTTTTCAAGAATTCTGATCTAAAGTCTTCAACAATATCTCCCGAAATATATTATAACAGCTCCATTTACCTAAGGATCATTATCATTATACGGGGAAAACTATTATTATCCCAAATTAAAAACCAGGAAAGACCCCTCTGACCCATCATCATATCACAGCATCTCTCTATTATCAACACTATGAAACTACTAGAAAAAAGACCGCACTAAACAAAATAACTCCACACATCATCAAACACAATTCCAACACGATTTCAAAACAAAACCACTCAAATACAACCGCACTCACAAACATTATAGAACCACAATCAACGGCATTAACACTCAACAACCAACTCCATAAAACAATAAATAGCAATCGACATCAACAAACAATTCGACACAGTACGTAAACGTAACTTGACCCACAAATAACAAAATCTGCAATTCCCACTAACCTAAGAAATGTATTTTCAATTCTCTATCAGAACGAACATGCACAAAAAAAAAGCAATACAAATTCAAGAAAAGTAACATTGCAAGCAACGGATACCCAACGCAGTACTATCTCAAACATTTAACCTACTTATAAGCGATCTACCACAATCAAAACAGATAACGTACAATCATACCACGATACGTGCAGATGACATCGCACCAAAGATACTACAGCACCAACCTAACACGGCTCACAAACCTGACAAAACATGCATCAACCAACTTGCAAACATGCTACAGAAATGAATTTTCACTCACAAACAATCTTCAATTAACATTAATACCGAACAGATCCGTTAATTTGTTGCCCACACCCAATGGTCTACCTAAACAACATTGCTGTATACCATTTAAGAAAACTCCAAAATCCTCGAGTAATAACATGACACGCAAATTACTCCTCCTTCGTATATAACACATAGACATACATAATTTCATACGCAATACAAAAATAACATTAAGAACCATCGCTTCGGCAAGACATCACAAACAAAGTAAACCAATACTAAACTTCATTTGCAATCAATACATTCCCTGACTAACTACACTCTCCAATAGGCATCAACAACTGACTAAAGAAATCTTAAAAGGCTCTGAGCATATTGAGCGATTGAATTATATCATTTCAAATAATATTCGCAAATCTCTTCATGATAGACAACATTACACTCATGAAGAAAATTAGAGGAAAGCAAAACACACACCTGGACATGATAGGCCCAACTCTTTTCCAAAGCCTAAACATCACTAAAACCCATTGCATTGCAACTTCTCTAAACCATCCACACAGACCACAACAACCTCACTCTTAAACAGCAAATGTTATTTAATTACGATTTTAAAAACAAATTCCACCTCCAACAAACAACACACTTACAGCCAAACAAATTACGTCACGACACTAAGTAGAAAACCTACTTACGACGGACCACCAAACGTTAAACAATCTCTACACTCAGAAATGACAAGAATTCATACTCACTTACAGAAATTAACCAGTCTCCTGCCAAAGCAAGCGTCCATCACTCCTCAAATTATAAATAATAAAACACAGTTTCATACGTTAACCAAACCACAACACATCTTCAAAGCCGTAAACAGGTCAGAGGACACTCTCACTCTCTCCCTCGCCTGTTAAATCATTAAACTCCACACATAATTAATATGTCACTGCTCACGGATTGAAATTTTTGAACTGCAACACAAAGTGAAGAGTTCTTAATATATTGTTACAAAAATCCTTAGCCTATGTAATAACGGGACTGAATCTAAGTAAAGTTCAAATAGTATGAGTCATCATAACATATTCCACAGAACTAAAGCAGTTTTTTCTACTATAGTGTTGTTACAATCCTCATCTCTTTTTAAAACCGTATTCATTCAGCATTATAAAAGTACTGGTCATACCATTATCTGCATGCTGAGATTAAGGTATTTACACTCGAGACAGAGGTTGTAGAGGACGCTGATTTTTTTTTGGCAAAAAAAAAAATTTATTCTTCAAATGGTTCTCAATATATTAAAGCTAACGCAATGTGATTACATGATTACTCTACTTCCGCATTAGTAAGGCAAAGTTAACATGAAATACAAAATGTGTACAAGCAAGAGTTATTTGAGCAACTACATTCTTTCCATCACTATAGAACTACTTATCTCAGCTGAGTTGGAATGTACTTTGATAAAAAATATAACTTCAAGAATGTAGGAATCAACTGACCTTCAAAACTCATTTTCATTTTCATTATTCAGTAAATATAATATATATATACAACCTTTTTCAAAATTCGACAATATAACTACTTCCGTCGCAACATACAACACACAAGCCAGGCAAAGCGCGGTGCGTGATGCGAATCTTTAATAATTCCACGATGCGGATGCGATGTACCTGCATTCAACTAATATATATAATAAC
>JABUQX010020150.1:0-18276 GCA_015478945.1 Trachelipus rathkii
CAAAAGGTTACCAAAATATTACAAGGGTAGAAAAGCAAAAAATGATTGCAACACAGATAAAATTGATGACAAAATCAGAATTCAAGGTGGGGCAACATTAAGGGCTTGCAAATAGAAAAAAGGCCAAAGAAAGAAAAATATTAAGCAAAAATAGTAAATTAGGAGATACTGCAAGCAAATATAAGCTATTGCTGAAACTCAAACAAGCTATTGAAGCCACAAAAACTGCATTTGTTAAAAGATAATTGAGAAGAAAAAGCAACGTACAGAATTGAACTTCAATCAAAATTAGGA
The DNA here is from genome assembly GCA_015478945.1 of Trachelipus rathkii. Taxonomy (NCBI): domain Eukaryota; kingdom Metazoa; phylum Arthropoda; class Malacostraca; order Isopoda; family Trachelipodidae; genus Trachelipus; species Trachelipus rathkii. Next base: position 295 of record JABUQX010020150.1, read on the forward strand.
AGACATTTGAAGAAACTACTTAGTACCATCTATTCATTCAAGAGCTTATTAATTTCACAAAGAAGAAACTATTGAGGTGAAATTACTAGCAATTGACTAAATACGAATCCTAAAAGCCAAAACTATTGAAGAAGCCAAAGCTAGGGTTTTACAAGGAAGAAAATATTGAGGGGAAATCCTAACAATCACAATCTTCAATCATTTTATATATTAATAAGGAAGCTATAGAAGAAACCTGAGAACAACAAAGAAACTCTACAAAAGCTAAAAATTCATACAGAAGGAATTAAAAAGGAATTTTTCAGCTATATGAATAGAGCCACCAATCTTCAAGCAACTTTATTAATAAAGCGGCAGCCATACAACTTGAGTAATATAAGCCACCACCCTAAGCTCAGCTACTTCTGAAATCCAAATCATTAGTGAATTAGATGGTATATTATTATTCTTATAGTTGGTGTGGATGTGGTATGAATGTAAAAAGTAACATCAATGAGTTTTTCAAAACAAAAGCTAATTAAGGACAAAATTAAATAAAAAAAGTCCAAAAATAATTATTATTTTTTATTAAATAATTTTTAACATGAATAACTGTTTTTTAATGAATATTATGGATAATTATGTATAATATGTTTTTTTAGCATTTGGTATTTGTATTTTTATATATTTCTATTTTTGTAATGTATATATTTTTTTTATCATTAGAACCAGTTCAGTTCAGTTCCTAATAACCAAGAAATAAAAGATGTGTTCTGAGCTGCGTATTACAAACCTGGATACTGAAAAGGGCGCTAGAGTAGTTAAAGATATATATGTTGTTATATATATGGGAGTATATATATATATATATATATATATATATATACATATGGTTATGCTGTTGGGATAGTTATAGCAGGCTATATATTTCATACATATATTGCTGGCTGGTGCTAGAAATATTGAAGAAGAAGCATAGCACATATACAGCTAGTTACTACAGCAGGCTAAGAAGGCTGGCTGCTGTATATATATATATTATGTGTTGTTGCTGGCTATGTTATTATTAATGTTATTGTTATATATATTATTTCATGGCTATTATTATCATTTATGTATTATATTATTGTTACATACATATATACATATGAAGAAGAATATATATAGTTATTATATTATATATTATATATATACATATGTGTATTATTATTATTATTATACATATATATATATACACATATTTATATGTTGTTGGAATATATTATTATTAAGCATATATATATATATATATATATACATGCTATTACATATTATATATTATTATTATGTTACATATTATATATACATATATTATTATGTATTATGCAACATCCTTTTGGCCGAAAATGGAGAGTATTTTGCTGTATGATTTATCAGTTTTCCTCTATTCAGCTTTTCCGCTGTTGTAATTCTCTTTAGTTAAGTTGATTGTTGTTTCGACGAGAAGGCGTTTTTTATAGTATTGTGGATGTTTTAGATCCGAAATGTTGGGTTCAAAACTGTAACAGTTTTCGGCCTTAGATATTTTGTAAATCAGTAATAAAATTGAACGTCAACTTCTCGTTCAATTCCTAGCTTGAGAATAACTCCTCGTCATACCAAGGTGATTATAAACGATGGTATACAAAACAATAAATTTATTCTTATAGATTAGTATTTATATTTTTATTCATTAAGGTCTAGTTCATTAATATTGAATATTTAAAAGTTAATCTAATTATATTAGAATTATGAAAATTGGTCTCAAAATAAAAATGAAATTTAAAAATAAAAATTAAAAACTACAAAAAACTTAAAAACTGAAACTAAAACCCAGAGGTATTATTAAGAACCTCTTTCTGAAAAAATTAAATAAATATATTAACAAAGTTCATTAAGAAGTTCATTAAAACTTCATATACATATGTTCATAATCACATGTGACAACATAAACATTCATCTACGAATACATGAGTGAATATGTAACAGATGTAGTTATAACCATATATATATATATTAGTTCAAATGGGCGCGTAGTATATATAAGAGTGGAGATATATATATATATATATATATATATATATATATAAAGAGCATATATATATATGTTGAGCATATGTATTATAGCAAGTAGTATAGTATAGTAGCAGCAGCATAGCATATGTTGTTATATAGCATATTTATATATATATATATATATTATATATATATATATATATATAAATATATATATATATTCATATATATATATTATAGCATATATATATATATATATATATATATATATATATTATTATATATATATGTTATATATATATATATATAGTTATATACATATATATATATATATATATATATATATATATATATATATATATATATATATATATATATATATATATATATATATATATATATATATATATATATATATATTATTGATATATAAATAAATATATTATAATATATATTATAATTAATATAATTATATGCTTTCTTAAGTTGCCTTTCGCGCGCGGGTATTATATACACATGTATGTGCGTCATATGTATATGTAGGTATGTTACCAGCATAGTCACATGACTCACATACCTGGGTATTTATTTATAATTAAATTGTCAGTTGTAATTGACCTACTAATATATATAAATATCCGCTCGCTAGTGACGTGATAATGACGTTGCTCGTCCTGTCTTATTATTATTAGCTACCTATTATTTTTATTATTATTATTATTATTATTATTATTATTATTATTATTATTATTATTATTATTATTATTATTATTATTATTATTATTATTATTATTATTATTATTATTATTATTATTATTATTATTATTATTATTATTATTATTATTATTATTATTATTATTCAAGATGAATTATATTTCAAAGGTAATGTTTTAAATTTAATTTAGTTTAAATTAAATTTAAAAATTTAAAAATTTAAAAATTTAAAAATCAAAATTTAAATTACAATTAAAATTGCTCTGCATTGTTTGAGTTCTTTGAAATAAGTTTTAAAATTTAAAAGAAAATTCAAAAATCAATTTTAAACAAAATTTAAAATATTAAAATTATTTAAATTGAAAAGTTTCAAATTGAAATAAAAATAATTTAAAAATATTTGCAAACATTAAAATTCTATAATAAAATAAAATTAGTTTGACTTGCAAATGATCTGATATATAAATAATAATAATAATAAAAATTTAATTAAATTTTAATTAAAAATTTAATTTAAAAATTTACAAAAATTTAATTTAATTTAATTTTAAATTTAATTAAATTGTAATGGTCGATACTACTTACGCATTCGGTTCTTTATGAATTAGACGAATGAAATTTACGCGTTATGATTATTATTAGTTTCTATGAATTTAAAATAAATTCTAAGAAATTAAAATTTAAAAATAAAGTTTGTTTTTGAATAATCTTACGAAATTTCTAAGTCTAAATATTTACGAAAAAATAAACTTTAAATTTGTTCAGCGTTTCTAAATCTAGAATTTTATATTTACTTTAAATTCTATATATTATTTTCTTTTTATTATCTCTGTTGCTGAGATCAGAATGAATTCCTAATGGGCTTGTTCCCCCTTATATATGCCCAAGATTTCTATTATCGGGTTTTTCCTCGGAAACCCATCCTGTTATTGAGGGATATTAAAAAGGAAATTTATATGAAATTAGGTTGCGAAATTAAATAAAAATTATCGAAATTAAATTAATATATGATATTTGTTTTGCATTGGTTTTTCCACATTGTGAAATATTAAATAATTAAATGATATTTGATATAAAATGGATTTTCCAGATTGTGAAATATCCTGTTAATTCAATAATAAAATACATTTAATAATTATTATTATGGTAATTTAATTTCTTAATATCCTGTTATTGAAATAAATGAATTTTCCAAATTGAGCAATCTAACTTTTCAGATGCCCCCCATTTAATTTTAAACTATGTTAAAATTTACTAAAGTATTACGTGAACAAAAATCAAAAATTAAAAATTAAAAATTAATAAATATTATGTGTTATCAATTCATTAGTTGTTTCGGGAAGTGATCTGGATCGTTGCTTCTGGAATGTACCGGATCTCCGTTGGTAATGGCTTGTCATCTACGTTCTGGAATATACCGTAACGTGTCGGCTCGAGTCACTTGATGGTTTGGAACGTGACTGAGGACGGAAATATTCTTAAGATCTTCCTTCTCCGTCTATTTTCCAAGCCTTTGGTTTCGAATGTATCCTTCTATCCTCTTTGATTTATCCCAATTGCAATATCTTGTACCTTGAAAAGAAATATCAGCAGCAGTATTGGGTCTCAAAAGGATGGAAAGATTTACATGTGTTGTAGAATGTAAGATAGAATCAAGTTGTATATTATGAAATATTAAAGAAATTTTAGTAAAATTTTCAAACAGTATGTGTTGTAGAAGTTATTGTGCTTGATAGAAACATTGTATTATAATGTCTTGTAAGCATTATATTGTAAGGTGTTGTAAACATTGTGTTTTACTGTGACTGTTGAATGTTGTAAACAGTGCTTGATTACAGTTTTATTAAGTGTTATTACATGTTAATAGTTGTAAATTATTAAGGATTAAGCATTATTATTTACTTCAAACTCAATTAATTAAATATTGAAATATTAAAAAATATGAAAAATTTGAAAAATAAAAAAAAAATCTCTAAAATAAATAAAAACATTTAAATAAATTCTTAGGTTAATTTTTCCCTATTTCGTTAACTACAAATTATATCATTCATTCTCACGACGTAAATGCGTGTCGACTGAAAAAATAGAATGAAAAAAATATGTATCAACACAAAAATAAAAATATTAATAGTAAATTATCAATTAGTTGCAGGGACTATGAAAATTACTAAGTTCTGATGAACAGGGACAATATTAAAATTCAAACTAAAATTATTTGAGAATAATTTGGTAATTAAGTTTATGAGAAATATTAAAATTCTCAGATTATTAAAAAAAATCGTTACCATGATTAGATAAAAATCATTAAAATTTGATAAGAGTTATTAAAATTAATTTAGTCCAATTATTTAGATTTAAATTTATTTTGTTTTATACAATCAAGTTTATCCTTAGTACTTAATATAATATTAATTAAAATCATATTATATTCCAAGGATAAATTGGATCATAGTTTATTTCTTGTATTCTACTACGAGTTATGAAATTGGTGGTATTTCTTAACCATAATCTGCTGATTCATCATTAACAAACATTGTCATCAACTTGTCTGCTAGTGACGAACCACATGATTTTGGAAAGTAGTTTCCCATTTGAGCTATATCAGGTGTTTAACAAATCTTTATTTAAGATTATAAATATTATTAATAGTAAAATTATATTATTAAAGTCAACCGAAAAAATATTATCAAACAAAAGTTGTGTTGGTTAAAATAAAAATAAAATGTTAAATGAAAATCGATCAAAATGATGATCTCCTGCGTAGCTATTGACGTTATGAAAGGGAAAATATACTGCTCTAAAATTTGTAAATAATTTTGGAACAACATACTCGTCCTCTCACACGACTATTTCTTTTGCTTCGAAGATCTTCGTCGCCTAAAGCGATTCCTTTTACTTTCTTAATTAATTTTTATAATAAATTGATCTTCCAGATTTTTTCTGGCAAATACCATGTTGTATGATTCATAATGTCTTTACTAATTTTATGTAGGGTTTGTGCTATACTCCGAGTTAATGGCTTCGAGGGGTAGCTCCTTTACAATCACTATACAATTGCATGGCACAATATACTATGTATACATTGCTCCACTCAAATGTACAGCGATGGCACAAAGTGAACCTTGTGATACCTGAAGTGTACCTAACATTGTTACTAATGTCATGTATTAAAAATTAAACTTGAAAATATTAATAAAATTACAATATAGTTATTAAATACTTCTTATTATTTACTAAATATTAAGTACTTTAAATGACTCTGCATTTGAAATTTAATCAACTGAAAAATGTTGAAAATCAAATTGAAAAATGTACAACTACTATTGTAATTAAAATTTTACTTATGTCCATGCATATGCATAAATAAATAAATAACTAAATAATTAGTTAGTCAGCAGTGTATGTTATACTGTGTGTACATACAAAGAAAAGTTTTAAGAGTACTGTAACTATAGTACTATATATATATATATGTACATAACTATATGTATGTATCATTCCTTGCTCCTCTTCCATTTCTAATCTATTTCATACTTTGCTTCATATCTAGTGTTATAACCTACTTGCAGGTATTTTATGTTAAAAGTGAAATATCTAAAAGTTATAGTAACGTTTCTGTTTTCATTATAACTAAAAATTTTAAAATATTACGTGTGTTGTTGGTCAGACTGAGTTCAACAGTATTAATGTTGTGTGACCTTTTGTAACTAGTGCTGTATTACAACAAAAATTTATATTGGAGTTACTAACATAAGATTGTTAGAAATCTAAATGAGTTTGTTTACCATATTAACGTGACATATTGTTATTCTAACTGTTATTCCAACGGTAACATTTATCAAAATTACGAATAATATTTATCGGTGCCAACTGAGAAAATACTACTAAATTGATTAGTATTGACAAAAATACTATTTATTCGTGAAAGTATGACACCTATGTATATACATGTATACTGAAAAATAATACTAATACTGAAAAAAAAAATAATATGGAAAATATCTTGTTTGTAAGATAATCATTAAATTATGGTTTGGTAAAAACTATGTTTTATGTGTTCACTCATGTGAGTGTATATTTGACTGTGTTAATTTGTATTAACGGGTGACATACCACTGTTAGAAATTGACAAAAATATTGAAATCTATATGTTAGTTGTCAAAGAAAAATAATAAAAATTACGAAATCGTGGTGTGGTGACCAAACGTGATTTCTGTAAAAATGAAAATTATATGTTTCATTAAAATAATGTGTTACCTACAACATGTTATTTGTGTTTATTTCAACAAGGAAAATTATCATGATAAAGTGGTTAATATTTGACCACTAATAATATTAGTAACTGCTTCTTTACTAAAAAATGTAAAATTGTATTATTTCAATAGAAAATTATATCAATGCGCAAAGTTTATATTTCATTGTGAAATATTTGAAAATAAGACTATGTTTATTTATTGTGGGTAGTTGCATTGTTAGGATGCCACAAACAATGATATTGAGGAGGTTATATACATATGTACAACATCCTCAACATCACCAGTTGTAGTTCCTTATTAGTTAACTCGTTGACGAGTTTTCACATAATTTGCCTATTTCTAATTATCTGACTAGAGCAGACATTCCTTTCTCTTAACGTACAAGAGGAATATTTCCTTTGGCTTGGTAACTAAAATTATTATTTTTACCCTTGTCTGTTAGCTATTCTAATTATTTATGAAGCAATATTAAACTATATGCTACTTTAACTTTGGTGCTCTAGTTTTAATTCTATTTAGAATCCCTTAAAATTGAAAATGATATATATATATATTTACCCTTTATCTACATTAGATATTTGGATTTCTAGTGTTTGATGCTTTTAAATGATATACGACCTCAACTTAGGTACTCTAATTCCAATTCTATTAGAATCCCCATAAGTTGAAGTGGTATACTACTTCAATTCCCGTTTTAACGCTAAGTTGCTGGTCTTTGGTATTGGAGTCACACCTCCTTCCTTCAAAATTTATGTTTCCAGCTATTATTCTTTACTGTTAGAGTCACTCTTCCTTCTTTTAAAAATTTATATTACTAGTTATTATTCTTTTATTTAGAGTTACACTTCATGGTCAGAGTCACAATGTCTTTCTTTAAAAGTTTACATTTCTATTGTTGAATAGTTTTAATATCTTTCATCTTTTCTTTCTTAAAGATGTTCTGTTTATTATCTGAATGGATATACAGGTTCTTTTACTAATCTCACTACATTTGTCCTGTATTCATCTATGTTTAAAATATATATTTATTTATATGTTTCCTTTTATTTTTATTATATGAATTTCTTTGCTTGAAGCTTGTTTATCATTATATCTGCTTAAGAATATCTGTTTATGTCCTTTTACTCTATAAGATCTTCTGATTTTCTACTTAAGAAGATGGTTCATCTATACACATGTTCTGAGGTATGTCATTGGAAGATCTTGTGGCTTTAACTAAATTATTAATCTTAATTTTAACTGCTGGGAGTTTTGTGGTAGGATCTGTACCACGTTCTGTGATTATCATGCTGTTATCAGGTAGTATGCTTCTTCCTTTCTTTCGATGTATCCTGGGATGCATTTTTATGCTTTTCAAACTTGTAGTTGAATTTGATGCTTGTTGGCTGTACCTTTCCAAGTCCACATCTGTTTCATTACTTGTCTTATTACATTTCAATGCACCTCTGTTTGATGTCCTGTTATTTGCCTTGTAGTTTTTCCACAAAGTCAAATTTCAGTGTAAGCTTGGTAAGTTCTGATGGCTATTGGATGATGGTGTGATGCCCAGTTAGTTGAAATAGAATGAGTACAGCAGATAATAGTGTACATACTGTCTGCTACGCTCATCCTTGTTCACCCAATGGTGCGAGTTTGCTTCTGACATTTTGCCATTTTGTTTCTAATGGTGTTCTGTGCCTTTTGTATGTTTTCTACATATTTACATCTATTTATCACCTTGTTTATTTTAACTGATAAAATATTAACAAATATCCTAAATCCTGGAATATTTTCCATGTTTTTGGATGGTTTTGGTGGCATCTTTTATATGTTTCTTCATGACTATCTTTATACATCATGTGTTGATTTATTATTTCTTTACCTCATCATACATATTGTGTCTAAATGTTCTTAAGCTTATCACAGGTGAAGCTTATCTATTTTAAATTTTACCATTTCTATTTTATTATTAATGTCTTTTATTTCTTTTCTGATCTATTTCATACTTTGCTTCATATCTAGTGTTAGGTCTGAAATTTCAAGATTGGACTCATTTGTCCTGAGGTTTTAAGCTCTATTCCAACTTTGAGTTTGTATGTAAGGCCTATACACACAATCTCTTGGATCTTGTTCTTTCTTTCTACACATAGATATTCTGCTTGTATGATCAGATATATTCAAATAAATTTATTGTTTTTTGTAAGGTCGTTGTCCTCCTGATCCTTGTATTCAGCTTTGAGTCTGAGTTTCATGAAACTTCGAGAGTTAGGTCACTCCCTTACTTTTCCCGTATTCGGGCTCCCGATTTCTCTTTCTTCTACAGACTGTTACGCTTCACTTGGTCAGGTTGCCTTCAGTACCTCAATTAATTATTTATCACTAAATTTTCTTATTTACTTATATCAATGTACTATAAATTTTATTTATAACTTTTGATAGCTATCTTGCTATCTATCATGCTATGTATTTTCTATAGCTTCTTTTCAGGACTTTTATTATTTCTTAATGTGATGGTTATCTCTAACAACTTCTCCGTGCTCTTCCATCTCCCTCTTCCTTTAAGCCATGGAAGAAAGTAAATGTACAGTGCAGGGAAATTGTTATTAACAACTCTTCACTGTGGAAACTTTGTTCAATGTTTCTTAATTTCTGTTATTGAATTTATTATTAACATCCTTTTAAATTTATTTCTTACTGTATCGCATCTTATCTGAATTTAGGGTAAGAAATTAGAACTGAAGTCATTCCTTCTTTATCCCAATTTTGAAATTGCTAGCGCGCACAATTTCCTTGGATTCTGCTCTCTATTCCTTCCTTCAGATGTTCTGCTTTAGGTTATCGGATTATATCTGTTTATTTATCATTATTAATTTATTCTTACATCTTAGATGTGATGTGTGTTCACCATTTTGACTTGTGTTCAAAGAGCTCTACTTCTAACGAAAAGTAAGTATCAGAAGTGGAGTTTCCTCTCCTCTATCGCCTGTGTGAGGAAGTGGCTTACGCATTTTAATGCAGCCTCGTAGGTCTTGCTTCCTTTTCTATCGTGAGTGTTGCGTCTTCTACTGACTTGTCTTAATGATGTTACATCTTAAATTATGCTGGTTCTTATATGCTAGATGAGTGTGACAATGACTGATGTGTCTTCTGCTTCACCAAGGTGATCCCAGTTTGAAGAGCTTAGCTTCATGGCAGAGTTTCGAAACTTAAAAGTAGGATCATTTTCCAGGAGTTTTTAACCTCTTTCGCTTTCGATGTAGCCTTCAATAAGCCTTCTAAGTGTCTTATCCTCATGCCTTCAGCTTTTGTTCTTCTAACATTCTCAGTTGCCCTTGGTGGAGGCACTAGCGTTCTTCTTCTGAATTATTATTATAATGGAACTCTTTTGGTAATGTGTGACTATTAACTGTTATGCGCTGTAGTGCATGCGCCTTTCTATGTATGTTATTGCACTTAAATGTTATAGTGCTATTAACTCTTTGATGGCATGATGTTCTTCCATGCCTTTTTGGGTAGAGCGCATCGTCTGAAGTACATATGCTTCTTTAGTTGTTGCATGATATAATATGGTGCATAATGTGCAGTACGCATCTACCTTGTCCTTTTGAACTTTTCAGACAATATGATAGAATGCTGTACAACCAATCGTACTTTCCCGATAAGTACCTTTCGTCTGAGATCAATGTCCTACTCAATCAGACGGATCATCCCTACATCTCCTTAATCCTTATCAAAGTATATTTCGATCAAAGGACTTAGGTCAAAGACTTCTTGGGTTTTAGAAGTCCTTGTCTGAGCTTGGGTCAGACCAATGTAAGCAATGCTCATTCTTATTTAAAGGAGTGAGCACGCTCGGGACAGAATTAACCATTCGTCTGAACTTATATCAGACAGGCTATGCTCTTTCTCGGTGGAATACCGAATGATGTTTGAGCTCGGGACAATTGCTTTTCATCTGAGCCGAATCAGGCTGTGTTTCTATCATCTAAACTGGAACTAAAGTGAGTTCCCTCGCAATTATTTAAACTATTTACTATGTTTTAATGAGCGGTGATAATATAATATAGTATAGCAATTTATTTTCAAAATTCTAATCTTTTTAACCTTGATTTTACAGTGTCTTCCGCCATCGGCGGGTCTAATTTTCCAAAATAAATCTATCTTTTCGAGCCTATGTGAACTCGTGTATCAGTTTTATATATATTAAATGAGTAGCGGTGTGGCTTTCTACAGCCAACTGAAAAATATTCGTTGTTTCAGCCTTGTAAGAGTTAATTCTTAGGCCTTCAAATAATAATATAAACGATTATAGGGTGCTTCATTCATTTTACTTATTTTTTAATGCTCTTATTTGAGCCAATTTCTCACTTTTAATATAAGTGTCTTAGTGCCAGATTTGTTCTGTTTTTGTGCCAAATTCTTCTTCCAATGTTATAAGGTTGTTCATTTTCATGGCTCCTTTGAGCTTAATATAAATCTATATGACTTCTAGGTGCGCCTTTGGTTCTTCTACAGGCATGTGGGCCCATAGGCATCCAAAATTCTACAAATCTCTATGTATGGATTCGATCCTTTCGGCTTACGTGGCACGAGTATACCAGTCACTAGTACCTCGGCATCGGACCAATTAATACTCGGTCAACGACGACTTACGGCTGTCTTCCGCTGCCTAGTGCGTTTTAATGGATTATCCATCGGATCACTTCACACATAGGTGTTCTTTAAACATTCAAGCTTGGATACTCCGATCATTGGTTATTGGTGGTATTAGTACTAGATTGGGTTTCTACAGACTTCTAAGTGGTTGTCCATTCCTCTGGAAGACTGAGTTACCATCTTTCTTAATATCACTTTTTGGCCTTTGATCTTTTCTCAATCTAAATGTGTCTGTTTCTTTGACAGTTTTCCACAGACGTTTTCAGGACTTTCATTCATGTCCTCGCACCTTATATTTCCCATGCACAGGGTGCAGGTAAACATATACACATATTTTTAAACGTGTATTAATTAATAACTATGTTTATAGGTTTGGTACTTTGCCTACCTATCATACTGTGACTTTATAAATTAGGCACTATGTATATATATATAACTATGTATATAAATAAAAATACTGTGATTTTATAAGTTAGGCACTATGTATATATATAACTATGTATATAAATAAAAAATACTGTGTTATTTAAGTTAGGCACTATATGTAAGTATACCTAAATTACTGCCAAGTGACATATATAAATATATATATTTATGTGAAAAAAGTTTGACATAATTAGTGTCAGTTTTTTTAACTATTCATTTTTACCTAATTTAACTACTCATTTAAAAATTATATATAAAATTGTACTTTAAAAATATGAGAGAAAATAAAATTAAAATATTTATTATATTGATTAAATATTATATAAACTATTGGGCTTATAAATAGAGACCGTATGGTATTGTACCATGTGTGTCAACGGTGCTCTAACGCCGGTGGTACGCTATTCGGTACCAGCGTTTGGTGCGGTGTATTCTCGCATTACTCTCTTTCCCATGCGAAAGTTTTCGACGAAGGCATTATACCCTCTCGCATGGTCCTGCCCCCCTTTATATGAGATCCTAATCGTCTCGGGGCCTAGTCCGCTGTCCATATTCGCGGGCTTTTGCCTATCTTGGTATGTGTATCCGACTATTTTCGGTACTGTAAGATTTTCTCTCTTAGGGCTTGTTTCCCCATTGTTGATAGAACAATACTTTTCTAGCTTAGCTAATAAGTACCTTTCATACTCTGTACCAGAGCTTGATGTGGTATCATTGCCCTTCTTTACTTCGTTCGGAGCTGTTTTATACAAATCTACTTTATCCCATTTGTTTGGGCAGTGAGAGGTTTGAGTTTTTTCTACTTCATCCTCATTGGAGATTTCATTCTCTGACAGCCAATCTTTCATTACTTTATTTACTTTATACTTTACTTTAGGACGGCCTTGTCTATTTAGACTTTGGATTGGTCTTGTGCGCTGTCTGCCTCTCTCAAAATGACTATTATTACTCCATCTATATCTTCTTCTAGAAGCATTATTTTGCTCCCTATATTGCCATTGTCTTTTAGGGCTTACATTGTTATTTCTGCTCCTATTTCTCCTGCTAAACAACTGTTCTAAACTGTTTCTGCCTCTATGGCTATATGTATCATAACTCCGATATGTCTTCGGATATTCTTCGTCCGAACATTCATACAGATGTTCATTCTCTCTTTGATTACTTTCTCCATTTTTAGCATTAGCTATTTCATGAAGTTTAACTACTGCTCCTGACGTTTTAAATGTGTTTTTGGCCTGATTATCAGTTTGATCTTTGATTGTTAGGTGTATCATATTCTCTCCTATGACCATTTTATAATTTTTCCCAATGATCTCATCTTTCTCTTTATCTCCCTTTTCTTCTCTTAATTTTTTCCCTTAATTTCTATAGCCAATGAATTTTTCTCTCCTTCTTTCATGTATTTTACTTTCCTATATTCTTCATTCCATTTTTGGAGTTGTTCATTCATTTTGTTTATACTACAATCATCTGTATTCCAACTCGGTTTACTTTCCTCTCTTCCTTCAGCCATTTTCCTAACACCTTGCTCTCTTGGCACTAAAATGTGTGTGTGTGTCTTCGCGAGTGCTTTTAATCACTAATGTTTTTAGGGGGTCTTAGTGGTACTTTGTGTGGTCCTCTTGACCATCTACCACTACTACTTACTGACTACATTTCTAAAGCCTTCTGCTACGTGACTACAAGAATTGGCTTTTTTTTTACTACTAAAATACCCTTACTTAGCATTCCCGACCTCTTGAATTCTAGAATCGCACTATACTATAAGAACTACCGTAAAAATTACGGTCACCTAATATATATATATATATAATATATATATATATATATATAATATATATATATATATATATAATATATATATATATATATATAATATTATATATTATATATATATTCCTATCTATACATATAATATATAAAAATAATTATACATATAAAGATACTTTCGGCACATATTCTATATTATATATATAATATATATATATATATATATTATATAATATATATATATTATAATATATATATAATATATATATATATATATATATATAAATATATATTAACTTTGTATATCTATTTATTTATACAGTTAGTATAGGGAAATATGGTATATATATATTAATATAACTATACTATTTATAGTTACGTATCAATCACCTTTATTCGTTAAATATTAAAGTAAGATGGAACTTAATATGTGGGCAAGCAAAAATAGTTTCAAAGGATTTTTGATATATGATGCAAATGAATTTGACACTTATTGTAAAGAGCTACAAAGACTAAAATAAAAATCAAAACAAACACGCTTTCTTCATTTTTGGTGAAAATGAAGAGCAAATGAAAAAAAAGTTCTTTTTATTTTACTAGTTTTAATTGAATATGAATTTTTTCCACCTTCTATATGATCAGCATAATCATACACACACACATGTATTATTATTTTTTAATTGCGAGGTGTATTCTATATATATATATATATATATATATATATATTTTTAATATATATATATATATATATATATATATATTTATATATATATATATTATATATATATATATATATTATTACTATTAAACTATTGCTTTGAAATAGTTTTGCCTTTAGAAGCGTAGTATTCTTTACAATATATCAATGCCGGATGTGAAAAATTGATAATAATGTCCAATTTTGTACACAGGATGTTACGATATGATTCTTACTTTTGTGTTTTAGCGCTTATAGAGAAGAAATTTTATAATAATATTTTATGTGAATGATGTGGTTGCTTAAGAAAAATTAATCTTTATTGTATTAGAAATTAATTTTTGCTAAGATGAAAATTAATTTTTACTGAGATGAAAAATGTGAAAAATTTAAAAAATTTCTATATATCTTTTTCTTTATATTTTATTATATTTTCTGCTAAATATAGCTTGTGGTGAATTTTTACATGAAATTTAAGAGTTTTATAATAAAAATGGTTTCTTTTATTCAATTATTTTTATGGAGAGAGAAAAAATTTGTGGAAATTTTAAAAAAAATTTCTATGTAATTTGTGTTTTATGTTTTATAAAACAACTGCTATGTGCCTATTTTAACTTCGTGGTGTTGTAACTAATTTTTGGCTTAAGAGGATTATTTAGAAGAATTTGAATATTATTTTTGTCGGGAAATGGAAGAAAAGGTACTGCGTGATATTATCTTTTCGCGATACATGCACAAAGGTATTTATATATTTTCATATATATATATATATATATATATATATATATATATATATATATATATATATATATATATATATATATATATATATATATATATATATATATATTGGCAAATTTGATTTGAAACCACTCACGGGTCTGATACAAGTATGGGATTTATCAAAGAGAATAGATACAACCAAAACACTAACCTTTTGATCCTTCCTGCTACGATTCCCTGGTACTTCCGTGTCCTAGTATGAAATTATGAAGTTCTTCCCTCTGGGTTTCTTGAGTTTCTGTTTCTATTTTTCCTTATTTGCAGGTGCAGGGTCGAGCTTGTTGGATCGCAGTATGATGAATGGCCTTTCAAAATTAACGAAAAAAATTTCTGAATTGGGAGACTTCGTAGCTTTTTGTCCTTAAAAAATTTTTCGCAGACGTTGTTTTGAAGCTTTCCTGAAGCATTCTTTTTAAGTTTTTAATTTTTGTATTCCTTTTCCTGGAGTTCTACTATTTTATTTGAGACATTTGTCGAACTAGTTCCTTCTTCCGGATAGACTTTAGATCTCGTGGTGCGAGATTAGTCCCATAGGATGGGCGCCAACTGAAAAAATATCCTTTTGGCCGTGTTCTGGAGAGTATTTCGCTGTATGATTTATCAGTTTTCCTCTATTCAGCTTTTCATTCGCTGTTGTAACTCTCTTTAATTAAGTTGATTGTTGTTTCGACGAGAAGGCGTTTTTTATAGTGTTGTGGATGTTTTAGATCCGAAGTGTTGGGTTCAAAACTGTAACAGTTTCGGCCTTAGATATTTTGTAAATCAGTAATAAAATTGAACGTCAACTTCTCGTTCAATTCCTAGCTTGAGAATAACTCCTCGTCATACCAAGGTGATTATAAACGATGGTATACAAAACAATAAATTTATTCTTATAGATTAGTATTTATATTTTTATTCATTAAGGTCTAGTTCATTAATATTGAATATTTAAAAGTTAATCTAATTATATTAGAATTATGAAAATTGGTCTCAAAATAAAAATGAAATTTAAAAATGAAAATTAAAAACTAAAAAAAACTTAAAAAACCATTTAAACCTAAAAACCCAGAGGTATTATTAAGAACCTCTTCCCTGTAAAAATAAATTAAAATATATTAACAAAGTTCAATAAGAAGTTCATTAAAACTCACTATACATATGTTCAATCACATGTGACAACATAAACATTCATCTACGAATACATGAGTGAATATGTAACAGATGTAGTTATAACCATATATATATATTCAAACAAACATATATATATATATATATATATATATATATATATATATATATATATATATATATATATATATATATATATATATAATATATATATATATATATTATCTATATATATAAATATATACATTATATATATTATATATATATATATATATATATATATTATAATTAATATATTTATATGTTTTCTTAAGTTGCCTTTCGCGCGTGGGTATTATATACACATGTATGTGCGTCATATGTATATGCAGGTATGTTACCAGCATAGTCACATGATTCACATACCTGGGTATTTATTTATAATTAAAATTATCGGTTGTAATTGTCCTACTATATATATAAAGTAAATATCCGCTTCGCTAGTGGACGTGATAATGACGTTGCTCGTCCTGTCTAGACAAACATTATTATTATTATATTATGATATCATATTATTAATTATTATTATTATTATTATTATTATTATTATTATTATTATTATTATTATTATTATTATTATTATTATTATTATTATGATTAATATATAATATATTCTTGATGAATATTTTAAAGGTAAATGTTTTTAAATTTAATTTAGTTTTAAATTAAATTTAAAAATTTAAAATTTAAAAATTTTAAAAATCAAAATTTAAATTACAATTAAAATTGCTCTGCATGTTTGAGTTCTTTGAAATATGTTTAAAAAGTTAAATGAAAATCACCTATCAATTTAAACAATTCGTAATATATTCAAATTATATTTAAATAAGATGCTTTAACATGAAATAAAAATAGTTAAAATAATGAAACAACATATAAAATTTAACTTATTCAAAATGTATTAAAATGATTTGCCTTTGCATGTAAAAATTAATTTAGCTATAATGTATTAAGAATTAAATTAAAGTTTCAATTAAAAATTAAATTTAAAAATTTACAAATTTTTAAATTTAATTTAATTTTAAATTAATTAAATTGTAATGATTGTTGGCTGTTTAACCTTCACTTCCTTTAAAACTTCGACGCATCTGCTTTACCACTGGAGATTATTGTTAGTTTCTTATATGAACTTAAAATAGAATTCTAAGATCAAAATTTAAAAAATAAAGTTTGATTTTTGAATAATCTTGCCCCCCCCCCCCCGGGGAAAACACAAAAAAAAAAAGAAAAAAAAAAAAAAAAAAATTGGGATACTAAGTCTAAGATCTTTACGAAAAATAAACTTTAAATTTGTTCAGCGTTTCTAAATCTAGAATTTTTATATTTACTTTTAATTCTATATTTTTTTCTTTTTATGTATCTCTGTTGCTGAGATCAGAATGAATTCCTAATGGGCTTGTTCCCCCTTATATATGCCCAAGATTTCTATTATCGGGTTTTCCTCGGAAACCCATCCTGTTTTTGAGGGATATTAAAAAGGAAATTTATATGAAAATAGGTTGCGAAATTAAATAAAAATTATTGAAATTAAATTAATAT
>JABUQX010020151.1:0-10000 GCA_015478945.1 Trachelipus rathkii
GAAGGGATCAATTCTAGAGAGTAAAAGAGGAGCAGAAATTGATAAATGAAGTTTGAGAATGGGTCAAGTCATCGACATATGAAGGGATAAAGTTAGATGTGCTAGGTGAGAAGATCATTGATGAAGCAGGAATAAAGTAGGAGTAAACAGAACCCTGAGGAACACCACTTTGACAGAAAAAGAAGAAGTCACCCCATCACAGCCGATATTGAGCGATTGAAAGAAAGCTAGACAAAGCAAAGAGAAGAAGGAAACGCAAAGGAGGGGAGTGGAGAGCAGGGACGCGTGCCATACCCGGTCAAATGCTTTGGATTGTCAAGCGCCACACACGTTTCGTAGTTCCTAAGGGCGGAAAACATAATCGTTAAATAGGAAGTAATCGCCATAGTCTCGAGCACCGAAGACGTACTGGTAAAGAAGAAGGGAAAGAGATTCCAGATGATTAAGAAGTGAGAGTTGAGAGGGTTTAAAAGATCTTAGAAAGAATACAAGTGAGAGATATGGGGCGATAGTTAGAAGGATAAGAAGATCATTTTTTTTTCGGATAAGGTTGGACATATGCGCGCTTCCAACACTGAGGGAAATGTGCTAGTATGAGGCATAAAGAAATATGTTGAGAGGAGGTGGGATCAGAACGGAACCACTTAAATAAAATGGAGAGTGAATGCCATCCGGGCACCGCTTCTAACATTCATAGATTTCAGGAGCTCATGCCCCCGATCAAATGAAATGACAGGTAAAGGCATTAGAACCTAGAGGTAGATAGGAGGAAGAGGAATCAGAATCGTCCAGGGTTGAAATTAGAGGAAATAGGAGGCCAAAGAGATATTGGCCTTTCAGTTGAGTATTACCAAATCATAAACGATAAAAGGAGAAAGGATGATTTAGCAGAGTTGTTAGAGATGATTTTTGGCAAGAGGCAGAAAGGATTTGTAGTGGCTAGACCAGGTCAGCGCACTTTCGTTTTATGAAAGTCCGTTTTGCTCGTCGAAGAGTATCCCTCAACGATTTCTAGCTGAATGAAATTGGACTAAGAGTGATTAGGAGAACGAGAATTTTTTACACCGATAAGCATTGTCCTAGCCTAATGGCAGGGCACAAGACGAATTGAACATGGATTTTGAGGAGAAAAGATTTAGTCCAAGAAGGAATGAACCTGCTCATCCCATTAAAAATTACAGTTCCCACTTTATGGCAGAATCTGAAGCGTCTTAAGATTCAAAGCAGTCACTTCAATTATAGTTAGCGAAGCAATGCCCATCGCGATCAAGTGGAAAACCGATAGGGAGGATGGAGATGTTGGAGAGAAAGTATTAAAAAATTAAGAGATATTATGTTGTGGTCAGATTTACCGAAGGAAGCGATAGGTGGTGATTATTTTAAGAGAGAGGACTAGTGGGAAAATAGGTCAGTGTGTTCAAGAATCGGTTGGGACGATCCCGAATGTGTGTAGGGTTATTTAATCAATTGCTCCAGATCGTTGAGAATACTGAATGATTCGCTTCCTCCCCACCTAAATCAGTAGGAGGAACCCAACAATTCAGTATTGTGTACATTGAAATCCTAAATGAGGACCTCAGTATTTTGGATGAGAAGATAACAGTCTCGTGAGAAGTGTAAGAGTAAATCATAAAAAGATATGAAATTGTTTCTGTTAGGATGAAAGTAGCAGAAGCATAAGAATATGTAGTGAGAAGAAGAAAGATTTTTAAAGCCAGAAACGAAGGTTGGAGATTGATGATTCCCGAGACGTGTTATAGGAATGTCTTATATTTACATAGGCACATACCCCTTCAAAAGGAAATTATAAAATAGTTATGTTGGGATATATTGAAACGAGTTGAAGGATTGAATTCTTAGCCATCTGGGTCTCGGACAAGAGCATAAAATAAGGTTTAGAGTTAGAGAGGTAGTATTCCATGGATGCAGAGTAAGAGTGCAGCCATTGATGTTGGTAAAAGTCAAAAGAAACCACGCTGTGCAAATCTGCTATCATAAACGCACACGCAATCACAAAAAAAAAAAAAAAAAAAAAAAAAAACAAAAAGACAAAACCAAAGGAGAAATGAGGAAAATTTATTCGTGCGCTAAAATAATTTAAAAGACGATAAAACATATTTACAGCAAATATGCTAAAATATAAATAACAGAAAGTTTTGTTAAGAATCGAGTACTCAAATACTCTTACAAATCAGTTCGAAATAAAAAATCTATTGACACTAGTGGCTTTGTCGTATACGTTATAACAATGGGCTGTTCACACAAGGAAAGTTTTACGGCTAAAGACAAGTTGGAGAAACGCTAATCAAGTTAAAAACGGAAATAGGAAAAAAAACATAACTTGGTACTAGCTATCTATATGAATTAGATTTATTATTGCATTAAAAGTTTCTCATATATTTTCCCCCAAAAAGTAAGAGTTCGGCTCAAGTATCGGCCATCTTTAAACGGATACCGCATACCGATACCGATACCATATAAAATGGCCGATACTGACGATTACAGATACGATACGGGATACATACGGTACATGCTAAAATTACAATATTCAACAGCATATATACATTGAATGTTAATTAAGAAAGGTTGTCTGCTAATTAGAACTTTTTATTATAAATGTTAATATCTTTGGTATTTTGAGATTGCTTAATATAGTTGATATTTTCACATATATATAATATATTTATTATATATAATATATTATAATATAATAACGTTTAATATATACTATATCTTATTATTATTGTATATATATAATATAATATATATATATTATATTACACTCTCGCAAATTAAACGTACCACTAGCCATCATACGTTAACAGGTTACAGAAAAGACCAGAACGCTGTGTAACTTTATTATGCAAGTAAACATAAGCACAAGAAACATTATTATAGTGGTAAATTGTTCTAGAGGCCCCAAGTGTGTGGATTGTGTTACTCAACGTGTATGACTAGTGACTACCTCTGGCATAGATGACGGCTTGTTACCGTCGTTTTCATGCCTCAAATGAGGTTGTGAATGTCATCCACGGAAATCTGATCCCATATGCAACCCACCGCCTCCCAGCGGCTGGAGAGTTCCTGGCGGTGATTGCAGCTGTCGCAATCGCAGTTTCAACATGTTGAACATGTTTATTGGGTTTGGTCGGGATTTATACTGGCCAATCATTTTCCTGATTTACAACCGTCTATTAGTATATCGTGCACATCTGGCCTTCGTGTGATCTTGCGTTGTCATGCAACTAGGACGAAATCAGCCGACCGTGCAGGTGGTTATATGCACGACTATTACGGGTCAGATATCATGCGATGTAACGTGAGGAGGAGGTTAGGAACCGCATTTAGGACGGGAACTCTGGTGATTACATTATACGATTTAATGTTCATTGCACGTACCTGTTCATTAGGTTGTCGATAGACTCTGAATCACCGATCGGTGTAGAGACTGACCCTGGACTCATCCGTAAACAGCACAATTCGTCAATCGACGACGGTCCAATGATAGGTTTCCCGGAATGCTAGTCGCGCTGTGATGCTCCTGGTGTGTCGTGGTCTATTCCGGCTTCGTCCGCAAATTATTTCGCAAGCAGGTCGGCCATATTGTATGATCAACCACACGTGCTCCATGTACCTCTGAGGTTTAGAAGGCGGCCTTGCAGTTGTATGGCTCGTCTTTTCACGGCCCGCATACAGCAGAAAATGTTTCACGCAATCTTGGCTTTGGCCGTTCTGGCCTCCGCCAATTGGCGTGCTTCCTGGTCATGGTACTGCTGCCGACCGCACACTGTTTATTTGCACCAAATCAAACCGTCGACCGGGTTCACGGTACCAGTACCTCTCGGCACGGAGGGTGGTAATCTCTACGGACTCATCAAGTGTTAGTCGACGCGCAATCCTCTCCATGGTTACAGCGGTTAAATTCGCACCTGAATGTACCACGTACTCAACATTCCTCCGCCACAACCTTCCCCCAATCGCTAAAGCTGGAGTTATGTGCTTTGTCATTTACTATAATTATAGCAATGGAGGACCTTATATGTAATACAATTATTATATATATATATATATCTACTCGTCAAAATTAACGTACCACTAGCTCATGACGTTAACAGGTTACAGAAAAGACCAGAACGCTGTGTAACTTTATTATGCAAGTAACATAGCACCAGGAAAACATTATAATAGTGGTAAAATTGCTAGAGCCCCAATGTGTGGATTGGTTACTCAATAACGTGTATGACTAGTGACTACCTCTGGCATAGAAATGACGGCTTGTTACCGTGTTATCATGCTCTCAATGAGGTGCCGAAGTCTCCACGGAAATCCTGATCTAAATGCAACCCAGCGCCTGCCCCAGCGGCTGGAGAGTTCCTGGCGGTGATTGCAGCTGTCGCAATCGCAGTTTCAACATGTTGAACAATGTTTAATTGGGTTTAGGTCGGAACTTTATACTGGCCAATCCAATTTCCTGATTTAAAAACGTATAATATTTGGTGGCACTTGGCCTTAGGGCGGTGTGATCTTGCTTGTCATGCACTAGGAAGAATCATGCCACCGAGCGGGCATATGGCAAGACATACGGGTCAAGGATATCTGCGATGTACCGTGAGGAGGTTAAGGAACCGCCATTTAGGACGGGCAACTCTGTACGATATTACATTATTACGATATTACATGTTACATTGCACGTACCTTTCATTAGGATTGTATAGACTCATGATATCACGATCGAAAGGTTTTAGGACCGACTCTGGACTCATCTAAAAAGCACATTCGTCCAATCGCGACGGTCCAATGTAGGTGTTCCGGGCAAATGCTAGCGCGCCTGTCGAAGGCTTTCGGCTGTTTTTTTGGTCCGATGCCTAATGCGTTCGCGCATGATATTCCGTGTATGATAGCGTATAGTATTTCATCACACGGCTCCCATGTTAATCCTCTGATACAATAGAATGAGTATATAAAAGATGGGCTGTTCTTTTATCCTGAATCGCAGAAAATGTATTCAAACTTATATTTACTTGTAACACTACTGGCCCTGCCAACCATCAATAATCACTGCGTGGTCATGACTCGCGAACGACCGCACACTGTCTTTATTTGCAGCAAATCAACCGTCGACCGGTTCCTCGGTACTCCCGTAACTCTCTGGCACGTGAGGGTGATGTATCTCTACGGACTCTCAAGTGTATGTCGAGCGCAATCCTCTACATGGTTACATGCGGTTAAATTCGCACCTGATGTACCATCGTACTCAACATTCCTTACCGCACAACCTTCCCAATCGCTAAAGCTGGAGTATGTAGATTTTGCTCTTTAAATAAAAGTTGAATAGAACTTATATGTAATACAATTATTATATATATTATATATACTGACTACACGTGCAAATCTAACGGTACATACTCTGAGTTAACAGTTACAGAAGACAGAGAGCTGTTAACTGTATTGCAAGTAAATAGCACAGGAAAACATTATATATGTGGGAAAAATTTTGTCTGAGGCCCCAAGTGGTGGATTGTGGTTAACTCAATAACGTGTATGACTAGTGACTACCTCTGGCATAGACGGCTTGTTACCGTCGTTTCATGCTCTCAATGAGGTGCCGAATGTACTCAGGATAATCTGATATGCAACCCACCGCCTGCCCCAGCGGCTAGAGATTCTGGCGGTGATTGAGCTGTCGCAATCGAGTTTTTCAACATTTACAATGTCTTAATTTGGGTTTTGAAGGTCGGGAACTTATACTGGCCAATCACTTTCCTGATATTCACGTCATTAGGGTATTCGTGGCACACTGGCCTTGTGTGATCTTGCCGTTGTCATGCACTAAGACGATCAGCACCGATGCGTGGTAAAATGCCACCAACATACGGATCAAGGGATATCTGGATGTCGTGAGGAGGTTAAGGACGCCTTTTAGGACGGGCTAACTCTGTGATATTACAATTATACGATATTACTGTTAACATTGCACGTACATTCATTAGTCGATAGATTCTGAATAACCGATCGGAGTTTAGAGACGGACTCTGGACCTCATTCCGTAAACAGCACATTCGATTTCCAAATTTTTCGATCGACGGTCCATGTAGGTGTTCCCCGGCAAATGGCTAGTCGCGCTGTCGATGCTCCTGGTGTGTGATGGTCTAATTGCGGCCTTCGTTACTGCAATTATACTTTCGCGGAAGAAGTCGGCATATTGTATTACACTCACACGGCTTCCATGTACCTCTGCCGCTGTATTAGAAGGTGCTTGCAAGTTGTAAATGGCTGTCTTTTCCGGCCTCGCGAATACGCAGAAATGTATTCAATACGCACTCTTTGGCTTGTGGCTTGACCACTGGACCGCACCGTTGCGTGCTCTGGTGGTCAATGGTACATGCTGCCGAACCACATCCTGTTTATTGCACCAAATCAACACCGTCGACGAGGTCTCACTGGTACCAGTACCTCTTCGGCACGGAGGGTGGTATCTCTAAGGACTGCATCAAGTGTTAGTCGACGCGCATCTCTCATGGTTACGCGGTTAACTTCGCACTGACTTACGTGACTAACATTCCTCGCCAGCAAACTTCCCGCCAATCGCTAAAGCTGGAGGTTATGATCTTTGTCATTTTACTAATTAAGCAATGGAGGACGTTATACCCAACATTTACAAGGCTGTATACTATGTCCCGGATATATGTTATTTACTAATAAAGTAACAGCGTTCGTCTTTTGTAACATGTTTTAACGTCATATGTGCCAGTGGTGCGTTAATTTTGACGAGCAGTATGATATAATATAATATTATATATTAATATATATTTATAATATATATATTTATAATATATATATATATATATAATATTTATATATAATATATATATTATATTAATATTATATATATATTTTTATATATAATATATATAATATTATATTATATATATATATATATCATATTATATATATATAATATATATATACTATAATTATATATAAAAAACTACCTATTAACGGTGCTTTATCCCTATGCAGGGGGTAACACGGGGGAAGGAAATTGAACTTTAAAGGCCGGCTATCCAACACGCACCAACGTGTTTAGCAGTCAAGTTTTATTCTTGCCCAAGGTAGATTAAAACCACTGTTCGCGGTAAGGATTTGAACCAGCGTCTCTCGTATGAGAGCGGTGACTCACCTCCTGCGCCACGAGGCGGTTAATTAATATATATATATATATTATATATAATTATATATATATGAATATATTATATATTATATATTATATATATTATTATATATATAATATATATATAAATTTATTAATATATATATTTATATATAATATATAATATATATATAATATATCAATATATATATATTATATATATATATATATATATATAGTATAAATATAATATATATATATATAATATATATATATTATTATATATTATATATAATATATATTATATATATATTATATAATATTATAGGCTGAATTGGGGAAACATTGGTGAATTGGTGACAGCGGTAGCCCTGGAGCTTCTGGATGCACCTGTTTAATAGGTCACCTGGAATTTAAGACCTGGGGCCCGCAGGTATCAAAGGTTACCAGGCTCAGCAGGAGATCCTGGCAGACCAGGAGCTGTTGGGATTGATGGAAGAGATGGTATTAGGGGAAGAGATGTAAGCGAACTTTTTAAATTATAACTTTTTAAAATATATATTATATATATATATAATAATAGTTATATTATAATATATATATATTAATATATCTATATATCTATATATATATAGAGTATATATATCATATATATATATATATAAACTCTATTTAACATAAATATTATATGTCTTTTTAGCATAAAAATATATCAAAATATTAATGAAATTTTTTGTTTTAAGTATTTTGACATTAATTTTTATATATTTAAAAAAAAAAAAATAAAATATTATTCTGTTTTAATATTTTTTTTTATGGTTTGATTCCATCAATTTATTTTGTTTACTTACCATTAAAAATGGGTCATAAATCCCTCTTAAGCTGGATTTTCTAAAAATGTAGCGAAAATATTTTCGTGGGACGCTTGGATGTAGACAAACACGAGCTGATAAATATAAATATAAATATAAAAATATAAATATAAATAATTTAATCGAACAGTTGATTAATTTAATATAAAAAAAACCGTATGCGGAAATATAATATAATGCGCAACAAAGAAGATATTTAAAAAGACTTTGGTGAACATTAAAATTATTGGAATAACTGAAAATGAGAGTGTAAAAAAAAAAAAGAATTCTTTAATATTTTCAATTTAAAGCTAATTTATTCTCAAAACCCGTTAAATAATAATAAATAACTAAATAAATAACAATTTTTCTACAAATTATATTTGTGAAAGAAGGTCGATAAATCGTATTAATAAAAGGGCCTAACTCTTAAATGTATCTTCGCATCACGTGACTATTGAATATTTAAAACTAAAGCGAGAAATTTTGGTACAAGTCTAAATGAAGAGGCGTAAATTTAAGATGGCGAAAAAGATAAAAAATTAAATATTTTAAGGGTGAAATGTAGATTATAAAGGGTAACCTAACCTGAACTGAACTAACACTTAACCTAACCTAACCTAACCTAAGAGCTTATTGATTTGAAAAAAGCCTCCTAATTTAAGACTTGTGCCGAAATTTTTATCTCTAAATCTCGCTTCAGTACCGAAAATCTCGCTTAAGTAGGATTGAAATTGAGACACTCGTGAAACGTTTCGCTTTAATATTCTTCGATATCTTTAAAGAATATTTACTTAATTATACAATTAAGAAAATTAATTTTTTTTTTAAATTGGATAAAAAATTTATTGTACATTCTATAACAATTAAGAAATTGATTTATATTATTATTATTATTATTATTATTATTATTATTATTATTATTTTTATTATTATTTTTTTTTTTTAATTTTTTATTTTATTTTATATTAATTTTTATTATTATTATTATTATTACTTTCAGGGTATTGCTGGCGTGAGAGGAGACAAGGGTAGTCAAGGATTGGACAGTTACGGTCGGGCAGGTGAACCAGGTCAACCTGGTCCTAAAGGAGAAAGAGGAGGGGATGGTATATTTGGTCGAAAAGGAATACCCGGATTCGAAGGCTTCCCTGGAAGGCAGGGAGGTAAAGGAGCCCCAGGACTACCAGGATTTTTTGGAAATAAAGTATGAACAATGTAATACAATTATTATTTTTATATTGGATGTATTAACATTGTATTATACTATAAAATACAATACGAATAAAAATAATTAATAATATTATTAATTATTAAATTATTATTATTCATTATTATTATTATTCATTAAAATAATTTAAAATATAGTAAAATTTTAATTTTATTTTTTATGTTGAAAATATAAGAATTGCAATGCAAAGCGATACAATAATTATTGTAATTGTTGGTCAATATATATAAATATATTTTAAAGAAAAACTTTTAAAAACCTTACAAGTTGTTAAAAAATAAAAATATACTTTAATTCATTGGCACTATTTACTAAGGAATTTTTATTTATATATATATATAATATATAATATTATTATAATAAAGTCAATTGTAATACACAATATATTGTAGCCCCTTTTCAATAATTAGAGCTTGAAGATTTTAAATTTAGTTATTTTAACTTTTTTAATTAATTTACTTTTTACTTGTTAATTTAAAATTCTTTCATTTATTTATTTATTTATTTATTTATTTATTTATTTATTTATTTTATTAAATCTCCATTAGGGTATAAAAGGAGAATCCGGAATTTCAATTCCTGGAGTAAGAGGACCTTCTGGACCAATTGGACTTACAGGATTACCTGGCATGATAGGTGACCCCGGAGCCCAAGGATTCCCCCGGACCCCTGGACCCGATGGTTAATGTCTGGGTAAAGGGAGAAAATATGGTCTTAAAGGCATATCAGGATTAGGTGGAGAGGCTGGAAGGGAGGTTCTGGAGACCG
>JABUQX010020151.1:17500-22500 GCA_015478945.1 Trachelipus rathkii
TATTAAGGTTTAGGAAGTAGAATTGAAAATGAGCTAGAGTCAACGATGGAAGGAATTACATTAGCCCCTCTTGTTTTCCCAATATTCGCAGATAACCGAATTCCATCCATTCCATAAGTAACGTCAAAAAGAAATAAGAGCCCTGGGGGAAAAGGAGTTTTGACGGAGTCATAAAGAGTGGACTCATTAGAATAAAGAAAACTGTAGACTAGTTTTTCAGCGAGTGTTAGCTAGATCCATCGGAGTAAATAAGAGAAACTACGGATTTACAGATGTTTTAGAGTCTTTTGGTTAGAGACCAGAAATTTTCAGATCAAAAGAACCGATGAGGTTAGCGCACTTTCGATTAAAGAAAAAAAACAAAACAAAAACAAATCAGACAAATATTATTCCAATAAACAATTCAAAGTTGAATGAAAATTACCATGGGAAAGGAAACTATCTTTTTTTCCCAATTCCCTTAATCATTGTCTTCACAATGAATGGGGAAGAAAGTCAGAGAGATCGAATCATTGATTTAAAGGAGAAAGATTTCTTCAAAGAAGTAAATTAACTTGCTCAGCTCTTAAGGGATTTCAGCCCTCATCATTTCTGCGAACATTGAAACGTCCACAATCCTATCAATCAATGTCAAATTAGGACGGATTCCATTAATATATAATTAGTTAGTGTAAAAGATTCCCAAAGGTCTAATCAGATAGACCAAAATATCAGTATATATATATATATATATATATATAATCTACTATATATGATATATATATATATATATCATGATATATATATATATTATTTATATTTATATATAATATATATTATATATATATATATATATATATATATAAAATCCCTAGGTATGACGGGTGACGTAGGATTCCAAGGACCTCAAGGAGCATATGGTCTCAAAGGATTTAGAGGTGAAGACGGATCTCCTGGTTTTCCAAGTGCCAGTTTTAATGGAGAGCCTGGTGAACCAGGTGTTCCAGGATTCCCAGGATTACAAGGCGATGACGGATTACCAGGATTGAGGACAGGGGTTTGTATATCCAAATTTTTTTCATCCTTTTAAAAAGTTACATCAAATTAAACCTTATATTTAATTTAAAATTCAAATTACAAAATTTTTATATAATTCCCAAAATTTTATAATTTCTATAATTTAATGTAATATATATATATACTATATATAAATAGTTTATTATATGTATATATATTAATAATTATATTATTAATATATATTATTAATAATATATTATATATATAATATATATATATATATAGTTTAATCTGTATATAACATATATATATTATATATATATATATATATATTATATAATAATATATATATATATAATTTATTATATATATATATTATATATATAATTATAATATATATAATATATATCATATATTTATATTATATATATATATTTTGTAATATATATATATATATATATATCAGGGAGAAGTTGGTGAACCTGGGTATCAGGGTCCAAACGGAAGGTTTGGTATCACAGGAATATCAGGTGAAACAGGAAGAAGAGGTCCTTTAGGCCCTCAAGGTAAGTCTCAGGTTAAATTTTACTCTGGAAAGTTGCAGTTTATTGGCGTACCATAAATATTTATTATTATTATTATTATTATTATTATTATTATTATTATTATTATTATTATTATTATTTTATTATTATTATTATTATTATTATTATTATTTATTATTATTATTATGCATTAATTTCTTTGATAAAAAAAAGAATAGTAAATTCAAATTTTTAAGTGTTTTTTTCGCGTTTTTACTCAAAATATTTATATTTTGATCACATTATTATTATTATTATTATTATTATTATTATTATTATTATTATTATTATTATTATTATTATTATTATTATTATTATTATTATTATTATTATTATTATTATTATTATTTTCGACACTTTGGTCCGTGATTAAGATTAAATTCGGCAGGCTCGCCCACCTCTCAATAGACATGCTTAATCGGTTGCGTTTAAGCGGAGCGTAGCGACGCTGCTTGCTATTATTAATGAAGCCTACAGTATGTTTAATCAAAAAATGGTTCTAAATATTTTCATACGCATGAGACTTTAATAACTAACTAATTCACAATGCTTTATTTATTTATTTATTTATTTATTTATTTATTTATTTATTTATTAATTTTTTTAATTTTCAAGAAGCTTTAAATACGAGAAGAAATATATATTTTTTAAAAGTTAATTGACAGTAATACACGCCATTTAAACTTAATCATATATAACTATTTTATATATTGAAATAATAGTGTATCTTTAAATATATAAATGAATACAACTGTATCTTTAAAAATATTAATGAATACTATTGTACCTTTTTCTTTCTAAATCCTTTGGTTTACTAGAAAGAAATTTTAGATATAAATGAATATTATTAAACCTTTATAGTCATAAATGAATAATATTTTATTTATTCTAGATATTTTTCGTTTACTAGGAAGAAAACTTCAATAAGAAAATGAATAAAATTAATCTTTAAAACAATAAATGAATACTGTAAATGAGAAAATGAATAAAATTAAATCTTTAAAGCTATAAATGAATACTATTGTTTCTCTACAAATAAAAATTAATAAAATTAATCTTTAATACTATAAATGAATATAATAAATGAGAAAATGAATAAAATTAATTCTTTAAAGCTATAAATGAATACTATTGTTTCTCTACAAATAAAAATTAATATAATGAATAAAATTAATCTTTAATACTATAAATGAAAACAATAAATGAGAAAAGGAATAAAATTAAATCTTTAAAGCTATAAATGAATACTATTGTTTCTCTACAAATAAAAATGAATACAATAGTATCTTTATATACTATATTCTTTATTTACTAAATAAAAATACTATTAGTGAATCTTTAAAGATGCAAATGAATATTATGGAAATTTCTAAAGATATAGGTGAATACTACTATTATATCTTGAAAAATAAATATGAACTTTAAATTTTATAGGATTACCAGGAAGAAAAGGTGAACCTGGTGAAATTGGTATACTAGGTTTCGATGGAAGACCTGGTATTCCCGGAAGACATGGACAGAAAGGTCAACCAGGCATGTTTGGAGGAGATGGACCACCTGGATTACCAGGTTACCCTGGTTTTAGCATTTCAGGCTCCAGAGGCATAAAAGGGGAGAGAGGCAAGTACTTTAATATATATATATATATATATATATAATATTATATACTACATAATATATATTATTATATATATATATAATAATATATATATATATATATATATATAAGTCTATATTTATATATATTATATATATATACTATAATATATATAATATCTATATATATTATATATATAATATTATATATATATTTATATATATATATATATATAATATATATAATATTATATATAATTATTTATATATAATATATATATTATTATATATAAAAAAAAGAAAGAAAAAAAAAATATATTATATATTATATATATATATATATTAATTGTGGTGTTCCTCTCTTTTGCGTTCATATTCTTCACACACTCATCCTCCAGGCAAAATATTACTGACACCACATTTTATCCACATATCATATACACATGATTTAAGTACACACCCATTCTAGATAACACACCTTAACAACCCTATCCCTTATATCCCTACGTGTGGGGGAGAAAGAATTTCCCACATCGTATGTCCTGCGTGTCGTAGAAGTCGACTAAGGGGCGGTGGGTAGTTGGCGTTGGCTGCCCACTACGCAACCTATCTCTTGCTAGGCAATGCTGATGCACTGCACGGAGATGGTCGTGATCGGCCGTAAACGAACCTTCTAACTTTCGGCGAAAAATTGTATGATCGTATGGGTCCATGGAATGTCAGAGGATAACTGTTGAGGAGAAGAGGAGAGAGGTGAATGGATGTATTTAGAAGGGCAAATTTTGATTTGCTTCGCTGGACCTCGGAACAAAGATGAAAGGAAAAGGTGAAGTTGAGTGGTGTGGTGGTGAAATGTGTACGTGCTGGTGTGAAAGAGAATGAAGAGAGGAGAGAAGGAGGTTGCACATTTTTGACTGAGTGACCTGTGGGTACAGAAGCTATGGTACGACTGTTGTGTGTGGTGAGTCCCTAGAATTCTAATGGTTAAATTAAGTTTGAAAAGGTCAAGGTATGTGTGGTTGTGACTATGGTCCATCTGAGGGGAATGTTGAAGAGAGTCCCGATTTTTTTGGGGATAGATTTTGAAATGATGCTCTGCGAATGGGGTAAGTAAGGAGCTTCAGATGGATAGTGGTTGGGGGACCTGAATGGTTGGATAGGTGATCAAAAAAGGGATGGTATAACAGGTGGTTTTGGGGTGGCGGGAGAAAATGAGAATGGTAGGAAGGTGATTGATTTCTGTGAAGAGAGAGGTTTGTGTGTAAGTAATACTTTCTTTAAACACAAGAGTATCCATAAGTATACTATAGAGTTGGTGTAGGTAGAGATGGTATCGAAGTGAAAAGTATGATTGATTTTGTGTTGGTGAATAAGGGAGATGTTGAAGTATGTGTTTGATGTTAAATCAGTGAGGGGTTTAGGATTGGGATTATCGGATCATTATGTTGTTCTATGTAAAATTAAGTTAGTGGGGGCTCGGATGGAGAGGAAGGTGATACGAAAGGAAGTAGGTAAATTAAGAGTGAGAAGTTAAGTGAGCAAGACAATAGGGATAAGTATGTAAGAGCGCTCGCTAGTAAATCGGTTGAATGTGAACAAGTTGATACTGAACAAATCTGGGGGCAAATGAAGGAGGCAATTGTTAGTAGTGCAAAGGAAGTGTGTGGTGTGCTAAAGTAGGAAGTAAGAATGTTAACACTGAGAGCGACATGGTGGAATGAAGAGGTGATGAACGTGGTTAGAGGTAAAAAAGAAGCGTGGTTGAATGTACTACAAGCAAATTATGAAATTTTCAGAAAGAAACGATGCTTGGAAATTAATATA
>JABUQX010020151.1:30000-32500 GCA_015478945.1 Trachelipus rathkii
TGCTTCTTCCTCCCTCCCTTCTCTTATGTCTCTGTCGGTAACAGTGCTATCTTAACTTCTGGTAAAGCTGAACTGTTTGCTCAAATTTTTCTCTCTAGGCGGTTTTAGAGCTATTCCTCATCTCCGTCTCATTCCAACTCATTAAAATGTTATATCTGCATTATCTGAGCTTAACACTAAGAGGGCGGAGGGTGCTGAAGTTATCCCTTCTGTGGTCCTCAAAACTTGCGTTTCTGAGCTTACACCCTACCTTGGTAACCTGTTTCCTCACTGCCTATAAACTTCAACCCTTTTTCTCATGATGAAAGAATGCATTCATTTAGCATGTGCTGAAGAAGCGGTACTCCAATCAACAATCCAACTATCATCCTAATGTTTTAACCTCTGTTCTTCCTAAAGTTTTCAAATTTATTCTTAACAAGAAGATTTAGAAACATCTTAAATCTTTTAATCTTATCTCTGATTGCTTCTGTAATGACCGCTCGACTGGTGATCTTCTTTCCTTTCTCTCCGACTCTTGGTTCTCTGCTCTTCCTCATTTCCGTGAATCTTTTTCTGTGGCGCTAGACATATCGAAGTCTTTCGATAAACTCTGACACAAAGCTTTAGTATCTAAACTTCCCTTTCGGTATTTATCCTTCTCTTTGTAACCTTCTCTTGACTTTCGTTCTAGTCGTTATATGGATGCTATTGTAGATAGCATCGATATAACAACTGGAATGTGGATACTATTGTAGATAGCCACCATTTATCCATTAAATCTATCCATAGTGGTGTTCCTCAGAATTCTGCTCCTTCCCCAACTCTTTTTTTATTTTTTATTTTGCATCAATGATCTATCTGTTACTGTGTCTCCTTTCCGCACTTAAGCTCATAACTCCAACACTCATCATTATTCCTTTCAATTTGAAAGACGACTAATTAAACAGCAAATAAATGATGCTAGGAGGATAGCTTTGAAGCAATAGACTTCTGATCTTTCTGTTTATATTTGTGTTAAAGAAAATATGGTTGTTTTCAATGCCTCAATAACTCAGCTTCTTTATCTACTTCCTTGACAAAATTTCACACAACTATAATATCTTCTATGAAAGCACAACTTTAACCTTCTTATGTTCATAATATTTTTGATATTTTATTTTCTCGTGATCTTTATTAGAAGGATCACATTATTTTCCTTCTAACAAGTTTCAAGGAAATTGGATGTTCCGAGGCACCTTCGGAACTTCTTCTCACCATCCCAATTGCTAGCTTTACATAAGGGAGTTGTTCACCCTTCTATGGAGTATGAATCACATTTCTGGGTTGGCTCTACACATATTTCTCTCCTTGATAAAGTGTAGTCTAGGGTTTGTCGACTCCTTAACTCTCCTCCTCCAATTAACTCTCTCCAATCTTTCTAGCCGTCGAGCTGTTGTATCACTCTCCTTATTCTATTGTTATTACACTTGCCTTTTTTTTTTTAATTTTCCAGTCATGTGCCTCCTTCATTGAGGAGTGTTCCTACGACTCATCCCTTTTCCGCTCAAATCTTTGACCCAGACTTAACTGCTATGCTCAATCTTACATATACTTTACTTATACTAATCTTACATATACTAAAGTCTGGAACACGTTTTCTTCCCATTTATTCGCTATCTAAATATATAATTAGAATATATTAGCTATATACATTAATTTAGAGCACTTCTTAATTACTTTTTTATTTGAAAACCCTCCCAAAAATAAAAATAAATTAAACAAAATTAATGTTTTTTTTGGCTGGTTTAAACCAAAAAAAAAACATGTTGTTTAAATCAAACAACCCTGATATATATATATATATATATATATTATATAATAATATATATATTATATATATATATATAAATATATATATAATATATATATATATATATAATATATATAAATATATATATATATATATATATATATATATATATATATATATATATATATATATTATAGAATAAAAGTTGAAATTTAATCTTTAAATTGTTAATTGATCTACTACTCAAGTATGTATGTATGTATGTATGTATGTAGTATATGTATGTAATGTATGTATGTATGTATGTATGTTTTATGTACATGACGAGCGCGGTATACACAACACATAATTAACAACCTATATGAGAAATTACTTTTCATACACCTAATGCAGGTGCTCTGGATGTGAATATTCTGGCTTCATGGTCTGCAGCGCGAACTCGGGGAAAAAAACCAAAGGGAGATCGATGGTCTTCGTGAGGCTTTTTCGAGGAGAAGACGGAATTCTCTGGTTACATTAGACCAAGGACCAAGAGGATCAAGAAGGGTTAGGGGTAGAGGGGAAAATGGTTTTCCTGCGTGTTCAGGTCTTTGGCGGAGATGAAGGTAAAGCATTATATATACTAGATATATATATATATATATATATATATATATATATATATATATAATATACTATATAATATATATATATATTATATAATATATATAATATATATAATATATTATA
>JABUQX010020151.1:42500-45000 GCA_015478945.1 Trachelipus rathkii
AGATTTTTATCCTCCTTAGGATAAAACATTAGAATGTCGTTTAAGCAAACGTGGCTATGAATACACAGGGAAAAAATCAACCAATGAACACGGGCATATGTGCACTACATGGTTCTCAACTCCAGGTATTATGAAAGAAAGGGTAAAAGCCCATCCCGAGTTAACAGATAACGAGTTTCCTGATGGAAACTAAGTCTTAGCAGAAAATTATTGCAGAAATCCTAAAATAAAATATGGAGAACCCTGGTGTTTTTTGCCTGGATCTTTAGAGAAATAGAAATGCAATGTACCATTTTGTAAAATTGTATATATTCGATTACTGGGACTAATGGGTTGGGATTTTTAGGGAGAAACTGATATTGGTTCTAAATATGGTTGTTAATCTAAATGTGAAAGCAAATTTTTTCTCTTATCCTGTGTTAGTAATACATTCGGCGGCCATATTCCATGTAACATTCCTCTTAAAGGAGGAGAACTTATTGTTAAAGAATAGTGGCACCAAACTACGAATTATATTTCAGCTCCACCAACTTGGCATCTAAGATATTCTAATTCAAAGAAGAAAATGAGACTTAAAATACCTTCTTATTATAAAAATTTGCATATTGATTTTGCATTTAGGGGTCATGGTGTCTTTACGGCTTAAACTGATAACCGTTTCCGACTGGAAATATATTTACTTCCAACTCCTTCATATGATGAAGTTATAAATATTACCATTATTAAAAATAAAGTAATTTTAAGTCACTTAAAATATAATTACGACTTTAATAGTAAAATTCCGTTAGAAAAAACAGTTGAATCTGAATTTCGTACAATTACAATGTTTCATAACTGGCTTCACATGTGGTTAAAACTAACATTTGAGAAAGATAAAGCATCTCTTTCCATTGGATATAAGGGAGAAATAACTTCAATAGTTAAATTAATGTCTTACTATAACGAACACTTTCAAAGGCCAAAATGGATGGCATTTGGTTAACCTAGGTCAGGCTTGGTGTCTCTGACAATTTAAAAAATAAATGGTAAATCTTGGCATTGTGTTGAAGGTTTTGTAGAAAGATAAGACACTCCCTTTGGGGTTATTCCTTTTAGTGAGCTTTATAATCATGTAAAACTTCAAAAATAAGAAGATGAGCTGGAAAATGCTTTTGAGGCAATGAAAAGTAAAGATCTACTACCACCATTGAAATTAATCCCGTACGAATGGAAGAAAATGTTGAGGTTTTAATTTTGGTAATTACCAATAGTTATATACTTAACTTAAAGGCCAACTCTTTTCTTCGATTATAATTTGCCTTCTGATTAAAAGCATGTTATAATTTCAGTTAAAATTTCTTATCACGAAATTTCCATAAGAGCTGTTGCAAATGCAAAAAGAATTCCTTTAGGAGATCCGAAAAAGTCGGAATCTCATACTAACGATATAGAGGAAGTCAAAACAGCTGTTTAGTTAAGTAAAAATTTATACCATTATATCGAAATAGAAATTTACGATAGTTTATCTAATGGATAGATAATAGTAAATGCGAACAAAGAATATTCGCTTGTTCTTTAGAAATCTGGTTTTGTTCGATATTACTTGTTAACTACAGACGTAAAAAATGTTCATCCTACCTTTTTCAGGATTATTGGGGATAAATGTTCGTTAATGCATGAGAATATGAATTATCCCCCAAACTGCAAAAATAAAACTAGTTCATACAAGGGAAAATAATTTTGGTCAAAATCTGGTAAAATATGCAAGGATTGGAATTTTGCAAACAGAAATTCGCTGAAAAGAGAACTCGGGAATAAGGAATATTAAAAGAATGTGTGTCGAAAACCAAGAGACCCAATTGCTAAAGAAAAGATGAAAGATGAATACTGTTTTATAGATTCTGAAGCTAACACAGAAAATTGTAACATCAAAATTTGTGAAGAACTTAACTGTACTTTTACACCAGAAGAATAAACTCTTGATTTAAACTTGTGTAACGATAGGAAAGGCTCCCATTTTATTGTTCCAACGTTTAGTAAGCGTAAAGAATTTCTGTTCATATAGCATTACTTCTTACCAAGTGATGGAATTGATACACTTTCTTTCTACATTCGTCCGTGGGGTAAATCCAAATTAACTAATGGAATATGTATGACTTTCCATGGGGAAACACAAGCTATAATAACAATTTAACTGTAAAATATGATATCATACCTTGCAGATCCTTTTTCTGAGTAAATTATTTAGTAAGCAATTACAGAAGATCTCTTTTCCCAGTATTAATTTCAAAAATTTTTGTTAAAGAAATAACCTGGCAAATTGACTTTTTCAGATGGAAATGAAAACGTTATATTTTAGTTTAAAACTGGAAAAAAATATAAAAAATTTTCCTTCCATTCATGTCACGTCAATACCACGAAGAAATTTTCAGATGAATTCGCATTTATTGTTATTAGCAACCCAAGTTTACAGCCTGAAACCGAATGTGACATAGTTGAAATAAATGATATACCAAAAGAA
>JABUQX010020151.1:50000-63391 GCA_015478945.1 Trachelipus rathkii
TCCGTCAAACTTATGGATTCTCTTGCTCTTGAAGTTAATAGTAAGAAGACGTATGGTTCTGACGGTATTTGTATTAGGTGTCTCGAAGCTTATGCTTCAGAGCTGCACCCTTCCTTGTTAGACAGTTTTGTTACTTAATGCCAGCTTTTATACCTTTCATGCTGCAATGCTGTAGTCATTCGACCTTTGCTAAGATGGTATCTTTCTCTACACTTCTCTGTAACTATTTTCTTATTTCTAATGTCTGTTCATTCAAAAACTTTTGAATATACTTGGAACTGAAATATTTGGAAATATCTTAGTTCTCCTAATCGTAAGAACGCTTCAATTGTGATATTCTTTCCTTTTTCCTTGACTTTTGTGTTGTCATTTGGCGTTTAGGCAAACCCTTTGAAATTGCAGGCACCAGACTAACATTTTCAACTATCTTTCAGTTTTTATCACTTTATCCCTAGCTATACATCAGATTTTCTTTCGATTTTTCATTGCAATTGTTTTGTACTGCAACCGCAATCTACAAATTGAAAAAACACTGAGTGTTAATTTCTTTCTCCTCTACCCACTTTCAGTAGTTAATTCAGGACTATCTGATTGGCGCTGCATCAACTGTATATTCTTATACCATAACTCCAACTTACTTAAAGCAACGTTTGAGATGGGTGTCGTTCATTTGTCCATTTAACGATGGTCTCTGTTTTATATTTCTATTTGAGACTTGGGAAAACTTTGTTGTTTTTTTATGCCTGAAAGACCTTTTGAGCTTCTTTCTGCTCAATATCATCTTCAACACAACTATAAAACTTTTCTCAAAAACCCACAACTCAAACCATTCTCTTCCATAGTTCGAGATGGGTGTCGCTCATTTGTCCATTTAACGATCCAATGACTCTTGGAAGATTTGTAAACAGGCTTCTGAGACTTTCAGAATTTTGGGCGTCGAACTTCCTCCCACTAATTAAAATAATTACTATGTATTAGCGGTGTTTGAGTATCATTCTATAGTAGAATGGATTCCAAACACACATCTTATTCTATCTCTGTTCACATTCTCTGACTCAAGACAACCCTAATACCCTTTTCTGAATGGGGGTTTTCCCAAATTGTCGACAGGGACAAGGATCGACGGGGAAAAAGGCGCAGGCGCGGTTTTACAGAGGAAGCACAGGAGGCCGGGCCTCCTAAAAAAAATAAAAGCAACTAATGTAAGAAAATAATTCAATTTTAATATACTATTAAATAATATTTAATGTTATACAATGACGCTAATTTTACATAAAATCATTTATTTTCTTCCCTTTAAGTATTTTTCATAAGGATCATTGACTGGAGGAGTTTCGATTTGTGCCTCCGTAAAGAGCGTTAATTATCAAATGCTTTCAAAACCACTGGTTGTCATGGCAACGTTAAAGAAACCTTATTCTCTTATTTTGTCCATTTTGAGGATTTTTCCACAGGCCTCTCTCGAAAACTCATTAAAATGGAACTCCTCCCAAAATTGGCAACATTTCTCATAAATAGAGTTGCCAGTTTGCAATTGTGTTACTTGCTATCATGAAGTATACTAATTGTTCTTTTAAATAATATAAAATAAAACTATATTTAAAAGTATATCCTTTATATATATATATTACATATTATATACATATATATATTCATATTTTAATGATATATAATATATATTAAATATATATATATATATATATAATATAATATATAATATAGAGAGAGAGAGGAGAGAGAGAGAATATCATATTGTCAAACCATTATGAGAGAAACCTTTATGAAATAATGATAATATCATCATTCAGATGAGGGCAAGATTCTCAAATTTATCGGCAATAAATTCCTACAGTTAGGGAATCCCACAAAATTATCTAGCTTCCAAAACAAGTTTTCTGAAGAAGCCTTAGATTCTTTAAGAAATGGTATCTTTTTTATAGCATCATTTTCGCTAATGAATCGTAATGTGATGTTATGACCAAACAAATGCTAATCTCTGTCTGAACAAGCATTCAAGACTAATTTAAAAACCATCGTAGAGAAGGATTCACAAGATGGGTGTTACTGAACTCTTATAGACTTTCTTTAGTCTGATTGCCACAAAATGTCAGCACCAACGGGCATCTTTTGAAAGAGTTTATTCTTTCCTAAATCTTATTAAAGACATCCCTCCGAAAGCACATGAGCAGTGCAAGACTGTCAAATTTAGCCCTTACTTTCCATAGAAACAGAACTTTTAATAAAGTTATCAAATCAACATCCTGGTATAGAAAATATTATAAATAAGTCGCAGAAGAAAAGGAAAGAGAATTGCTCTTTCAAGAGCATTATAGTTGGTGAGTACTTTACATACATTTGTTTCCCATTTATATATAAAAGATATATAATTATATATATATATATATTATATAGTATATTATAATATATATATATATATATATATATATATAATATTACTATATATATAATTTATATATATATATAATATATATATATATAACTATTATAGTATATAATATAAATATATAATATAGATATATATATATATATATATATATATATATATTATATAAATATATTTATTATACTATATATATAATATGTTATATATATATAATAAATATATATATATTATATATATATTATATATATATAATATTAATATAAGTATATATAATATATATATATATATTATATAATATATAATATGATAACAGTATATATTTTGAAGTGCCTCCCCATGTTTCGGTTCACGAGGGCCGCTTCTGGGAAAGGGTGGATACAACATCAAAAAATATTCCCTACACCGCCGCAGGCATCGTGTTAGTTTAGGTTTAAGCTTAGTTTAGTAGGTTAAGTTAGGTTAGGTACTTTTGTTGGATTCGTTAGAAAAATTCTAATAAGCAGATTTTTTTAAGAAATGTACTGAAGTTATATAATGCATAAATCTGCAAAAACTTTTTACTATCACATTTAAACCTTTCAATCTTTAGATATTGGAAAAGTTTGTGGAAAATAAAGAGTTAGATTTTTCCATCCCTTACTAAGAAATATATTTTTACTCTATTGTCAGAGATATTACTGTATATATATATATATATATAATATACTAATATATATATAATATATATATATATATATATATATATATAATAATATATATATATATAATATTAGATATATTATTATATTTTTAAAATATATATATATATAAAATATATATATATATAATATATATAAATATATTAGGATATATATTTTAATATAATATATATATATATATATATATATAAATTATATAATATATACTGTATTGTACTGTATGTGTGGTTGGACTATTTTTTAGTTGTTTGACCATTATACATGATTGGTATTATGAGAGTGTATTAATAACTATATGTCTTTGTATATTCGTTGATATATCGTGTTTATTTCGAGCGTCCATTAAAAATGAATGTTATAAATATGATACCCGAAATCTTCTTTAATCCTACGTAATTATTTAACAGCCCACCATTTCCTCCGTACCCAACAGTTTACATAATGTCACGCTGCAGGAGGCGATTGTTTATCCATATACTTACCGCGGCTCTTCATCTCCGTTTTTAAAAATGCACTGCACGTCAGGAGGGTCTCGTTAACCGGTCATTTTTAAAAGAATCCTGTTGTGTTAAAAGGCACCCACACACAAGATAAAATTTTAGCCTAATTAAAATATTTCAATGCTTTAAAATTTTGTATTTCTTTTTTTCGTTTTTTAACATTTTTTTCCGTTATATATTTATATATAACTATATATTTATATATATATAATATATTATATATATTATTATAATATATATATATATATATATATATAAATAATATATATACATATATATTATATATTTTATATATATTATTATATATATATATATATATATATATATATTAAATAATAATAATATATAATATATATATTATATATAATATATATGTATATATATTAATATAATATATATAAGCTATATTAATATATATATAATATAAATATAAATATATATATATATATATTAAGGATATAAAGGCCCCTTTCCACTAATAGAGAACGAATCAGAAACCAGAAGTCATTTGTAACCAGCTTAGCATCATATGCTGAGTGGAGAATTTTTGCTCCAAACGGAGCAATAAACACGGCATAAAGATGAAAAAAAGAAATAACTAATAAAAATACTAACTTACCATATAGAAATTTGTAAATACGTAGTGAGTTCCTATTACTCTTAAAGATATATATCTGTACCTTAAGTGTATTATCATTTATGATATACAGAATTAGTTCCTCTGGATTACGCTCCGGCGGCATCGTTCTCCCATGGCTTGAATATATCCTAATGCAATATATATATGCTAGGATATATATATCATATATATATTAATAGTATATATAGAGGAGAGACAAAGAGAGAGAGGAGTTGGCGTTGAGAGAGAGAAAATGCTGACACACACCACATGCATGCACAACAACACGCACACACACACAACACTACACATCATCTCAAAAGATTTCAATGATCATGGTGTTAAAAGCTTTTGCCAAATTATCGACGAATTATAAGTAATTTGTACCCAAGTTAGGGTTAGTATCCCTTATTATCGCTTCCATTTTGGGCGTCTTTGGTTTCATAAAGTTAGATATAATTATCTGTAACTAATTAAAAATTTTTACAAAAAGAAATGTTATTGGCAGTTTTAGGTGATATTGCTATTGAAATGTTAAGAAATTTATTAATATATTAATAATAAATACTTAATTAATTTATTAATATTATATATTATTATATTCTGTATATTATAATATACTTTATTATATATATATAATATATATAATATATATTATATTTATGTTAATAAAATATATATATTTTATAGTTTATATTGAAATAATTATAAACTATTATAATATATATATAAAAGATATAATATATTTATAATTCTTATATATATATACAGAACTATTTATATATATTGTTACTATAATTATATAATTAATAATATATATTATATAAAAGTTATATTTATATTTTATATATTATACTATATATATTATATAGTGGGCCTGAGTGGGTGCGTTTTGCTCGCTTAGTTGGTCGTGCAGACTTCGAT
Organism: Trachelipus rathkii; assembly: GCA_015478945.1. Classification (NCBI taxonomy): domain Eukaryota; kingdom Metazoa; phylum Arthropoda; class Malacostraca; order Isopoda; family Trachelipodidae; genus Trachelipus; species Trachelipus rathkii. The sequence continues at coordinate 55,146 of JABUQX010020151.1, forward strand.
CTTGCCTCGTCAAAACGGGATTGTGTACCTATTCGAATGTCACCAGGACGGACACGAAAAATCTGCCGTTTGTAGGAGATTTTCTGGATAATTCATTACAGTTTAACGGCATAGTTATATTAATTACCACTTAATCTCTAATAACCCTCACCTCACTTCATTTGACCATAGCCTAATCACATACATACCTGAGTTACATCTTTAATACACATTCATTAACGTACTCCATTCGCCTTCAAAAGCACGGATAAGTCTAGTAGGTCCAGGAAGCCTAGCCCAATGTGACCCACGTGGCTGGATAGGCTGACTTGTTTCAGACTAGCGAGGCTGGGAAACTATCAACCCTGACTAACTGGTGGCACGCTTCTTCCACCTATTGGTAGCCCTACTTGGTCGCGGGTAAAACATAAAAATCATGAGTTTAAGACCTTTTCCCCCGATCTAGTTCGTTTTGCGTTAAAATAAATATAAAGATAAAATAAGAAGGCAATAATATATGATATATATATCCCAAATGCCCATCCGAAATAACCTTCAATATTTAATACCTGTGCGAGCCAAAAAGTGATTATAAGCATATAAATGATGAAATCTGAAGCAAATAGATTTCCGATGAGCAATCTCCAGTTAATGACAAAATGTCAGAGTAGAGATACCACGTTTATAACCCATCTAAAATATAGGCTCCATCTTCCACAAAAACCTTTCCCCCCTTCATACTCTTGTGTCCCTTATGAAATCCCCTAAAAAAGTTGGTGGACCTCCGGGGAAGCTGTACTCTGATTTAAAGACTCCGATACATCCCCGACATTTTTTGTTTCCTTTACAATTTGGTTTGGAAGGATTGCGGGATAGGGAATGAAAATTAGGGGATAATGCGGCGAGTGGTGGGTGGGCGTTAACAGGGAGTAAAGGAGTGAGATATTTTATGAATAAGGGTTTCAACCTTATTGGGAAGGGAAAAGCTTAAAATGAATTTGGGTATGGAGAAGAAATAGGGGTGATTATAAGTTCTAATATTATATATAGTAGTATCTCAATAGTATATTTACTAATTATACTTATAATACGCTTATTATATATATATTAATATCATCCTAATATTTATATGATTTATTATTATATATTATATATAGTATATATATATATATTTAATAACTAATAATGTATTAATATTATTATATTTTATTTTATAGTTAATAATTAAAATAAGTACATATTTATAATAATATATACAAGAATTTATAGAAGGTATAATATATATTATAATATTTAATTATATAGATTAAAAATAAATATCTTAAATTATTATATTATATATTATACATAGCATAATTACTTATTAATCAAAGAGTATAGGTTATAATGTTAGATTATATTATAGTTTATATATAATATGTGATATTATAACTATACTAATATATAATAATATGATAATATTTATGTATATATATAGTAATAATGATAATATAAAAATAAAATTTATATATAGTATACGAAATTTATATATATATTAATATATATAATATAAAGTATAGATATAGAATTATTATAGAATTTAAAATTGAATAATATAATAATAATAACATACATATAATAAAAATAAGTAAAACTAGGTAAACTAAATATATATAGTACACTTATACTAATAGATAGTGAAGATAGTAGAAAGACAATTGTTGAGCATTGATACAAGAATAGATTCACTATTATTATGATAGACTTATTATGTATATATAATGTGAAATATTATTAGTGATAAGAGAAGTAATATTAATATAATACTAGTATATAAGATACGAGTATTAAGTAGTATAAATATTAAGTATAGGCTTAGTATAAAGTATGCACATGTAATTAACAATTATTAATGTATTATATAGCTTGATTGAGCAGTAATTATAGTACAGCACCACTGAAATAATTGCGGCGGATGTGAGCATTTGCTCATAATTGAAAACGTAAACTCACACAATGGCAAGGACACAGGATGTATGTATGTACATTTGTTCCCGCATGGCAACAATATTGATTGAAACGAAAGCGCTTCAGGAAAAAGTAGAAACGAAATAACTTATTCCCACAAACATTCCAAAATTCTAAGCTAGATAATTCGTGTGAATATGATATATCTTTTAAACTTATAATGAGTTGACGAGAATTCAGCAGCTTGAACACAGTACGGGAGATGATCCTGCGAGTAACTTCCGGCCCTCAGAGTTCGCGGTGACATGCTTTCTGGATGGCTTTTCTGGGGAGCAAAGGATTGTTACCGAGGACAGAATTAGATACTTAAAGAGTAAGCGCAACGATTAGAGTGAGCTCTAAGATGATCCCGTGGAGATGATATCCGGAGGGGCGCTCCACGGTGATGGTTTAACGTCATTTCTGTGCGACTGGTGTGTGTGTGAAGAATAATTATATGTGGTATAAGGTGAGAGCCACCATACAATTTGAATATAATAATTATAATATGATAATAATAATAATATAATTATAGTTATATTAGTGAAATTAATATATATATACTAAAAATATAGTAACTACTATTTATATTATTAAAGCTATTATGATAAGTATAAATATGTATTACTTAGTATTATATACTATAATTAATTATATTTCTTCCACCTTTGAAAGTAGGTCCTCCTGCCCCTGATGGAGTGTGTAGAATCCTGATATAGGTACTACTTAGATAGATATATATAAATAGTAGAAATATAGAAGTATAGGATATATAATATATAATCTAATATATAATATAATATATCTCTATATAGTAAAAATTATTAAATAATATAATAAAGATCTAAGATGCTAATGCAAAATTATGATCCGGATGTTATAATTATATGTATATAATAATATATCTGACTAATCATATACGTTATAAACGAGTATAAAATGATACTTAAATTAGTAAAAGCCGATATGACAATACTTAAGTGACCTATGATGTAGATTGAATGTGTGATGTCAGTCATTATAATGTGTGTCTGTGTTACGAAGGGATGTAATGTTTGAAGGTAATAGAAAGGATATATGAAGATATGAGTAGGTATTCATAACTTACGTCGATGCGCGGGATAAAAAGATAAGAGAAGATAATGAAGAAGAAGATAGAAAAAAGTAAAGGAAAGAGAATAAGAAGAAGCGAACGGAAGTAAGAAAGAAGAAGGAAGGGAAGAGAATGAAGAAGAAGAAGGGAAGGAAAAAGGGCCCATAAGCCCCGTTCATGGGAAATTGTGAACCCAACAAAATCACTCCCAACTGTAATTTTTGTCTAGCTGCTTTTCGAAAATTCATTATAAAATTATAACGTAGATAATTATATATATATATATATAGTATGTATAGTATGAGATCAAGAATATATATATAATAATATCTGTATAAATATTATAAAAGACGACAACTATGAAAGTATAGTAATAGATATTTATATCTTATTAATATAGATAATGAATATTATAATCCGTAACAGCTTAACGTTAAATATGATAATATTATTTCCTCTATACTTATATATTATTATATATAATTATAAATGATACATAATTAATTATTTTATTGATCTAGTATAGATATTGGAAAAACGATAATATATTTATTATAATTTAAATAACTTAATACTTTAGATAAATATTTAATATTAGTATACTATCTACAATGTATGTTATTGTCCACTCTATCCTATTGCGTAGATTTGCAAGATGAAAGAGTCCTCCTGGGTGAATAAAATTAACCAAAAATTATAATATTGAAAAAATCTTCTATAGGATGCGTTTCGTCTAATCAGACCATACGTTAAGAATTTCCCTACCTTAATTAATACGTGCACTAAAGGCATATCTTAACTTATAAGTCTTAATTGCAAAATTTTCCTTTCCATAATTGCTAAAAAACTCAAAATAACTAGGCAACACGGTACAGTTATGAAGCAAATTATTTTGTTTTAAATTTATGCACAGTCATAATTATAAGAACACAGAAACTAAATTCGAAGAACACGAATAAATATAGAAAAAGGCTTCCTTTTTCTATATATAATACATAGCTATACGAATAGACTAATAAAATTACGATATATAAACTTTGGTAGGTTTATTGATCATAGTATCTTTATTTAAAGCTATGCCACCATAATTGTTGATACGCGATCTAACTTGATGGGAAATTCAAATTTGTGGCCAAGAACTGTTTAGATGTGAAATTTAATGTATCTTTAATCTTATTATGCAAATCACCCTGTTTAATAAATGGTCAAGATTTCTTGTATAAAAGAAATTATTATAAATTTAAGGTTAAAGTTTTAGGTGTCGGGCCCATTAGCATCAATTTTAACTATTAGGTTTTAAGATTTTAAATATATATCAACGTAAGAAAGGTTAAACATTAACCACACGCAATGCGAAATATATAATATAACTATATAATAATATATATAATAATATATAAATATATTATAATATTAGATACATATAAAGTATATATTATATATATAAATGTATATATATATATTATATATAATTGTATATATATATAGTATATATATAATATTTATCTATATATATTATATATAGTACTATTCTAGAATAATATAATATAATATATATATACCTATATTAATATTATATATATAATAAAATAATTTATTTGAAATAATATTAATATAATATTTAATATATAATATAATATAGTAGATATGTAATATGGTAATATAATAGTAATATATCTATATACTAATATCATATATAGATATATTAATCCATCTCCTCTCTCTCCCCTATGAATGTATACCCAAAAGAATGGATGACAGTCATTCAAAGTGAGTTAGAAGATATTGATTTGGAACTTACTAAAAACGCTTGTCTGAAAATGTCTTTACCGCTGGCTCATTTGTAAACCTGCTTGATGTTGGAACTCGTCGCAGTCAGAAATATTCCACTAAGGTTCCAATGAACTACGAACAGACACTCACAAAATGTGGCATCTCCGTCATGTGGGGTTGATCACCAGGGCCAACCCCATAATGCAAAGTACCCCCATAACAAAACCCCCCAATTCACTCACTGTTATACTATTATTCTTCTCGCCTCTGACAATCTAATTTCTCTCTCCCGAGGCATTTCGCTTTACTGAACTTCAAATTCCACTTGTTCTTCGACCTCATACAGCCGGTACGATTCCCAAGCACCATTCTCACCACAGTAAGCTACCATCCACTTATCGACCTCCATACTCATCCATCTACTGATATTACCATCATATCATACCACATTAATTAATCCAAACCATCAGTGTCTCTCAAGTGTAACTCTGCATTAATTTTCATTGTACTAGTTCACTTCAACACACACAACTCGGCCTAATGACATCTCATACCTCATTTTAATTCAATTCTCACACTCTTACATTCCCCTAGATTTCCATCATGAACACCTTAGTGTTACCTGATAGATCTGATACCAACATATTATCAAAGACCATTAGTTCACTAACTTATACATTAACACAGTGAAGCCAGCTTACTCTAATAGCAAAAACCCTTAGAGTACTCAAGACTAAGTCCCGCTCACAATCCACAAGGAGTAATTGTACCTGACCATCGCTCATATGCCTTTCACAATTTTCCTACTACTGGTTCTGCCATCATTCAGTTCTTTTCATCAATAACTATACAAAAATATTTAACTCAGATAACTGTTCCAATTGCTAACCATCTAACATGACTTCACACCGCGCGCGGACTCTCCTCACTCACTAACATAAGTATACTATTATCTGATATTACTTCCCAAAACCCTCCTTTTAGATCAGCCCTGACGAATCCCACAGCTCTACCAAAGCCTCTAATCAAAATCTTCTCAGATCACCGCACATCAGAACCAAATCAGCGCATAGCATACTACAGTAGGTCAACTTTGCAACTCTCTTCCATTCTACACCATATTTAAGCACTCATTCCCTGTCCACACACCTCTTAAAATTCTATCAATAACCTCATTCATAATAACAAAAAACTAAAACCAAGACAATAACCACATCTCGGCCTTCACTTCCACTGACTAATACCTCTAAACCCAACACAAATGTCATAATTATAAATTTATTCATTACCACACCGCAATCACTATTTTCATACAACGTTTATCCATTCATGAAGATTACCTACCACCATATAGAAATATCCAATATGTCACTATACCTGCCACAGGAAACTTACCTATTAATTCGGTTATACTGCTTGTTGCAAATCCATGAAATCAAAAATCGCATTTTTATTCTTCGTCTCTCTCTTCTATCAATCATTGTTGTTTTTAAATAATAAAGAATTGAAATCATACATATCTTCTTGACACACTTTCAAACTTATCACCTCTGCTTCTCTCCTTTCGTCCCTTCTCGAGGTCATCTCATTCTGCACTCTTCAAGCCCAAATTTACCAGGCTTAATTCACCTTACAACAACTCAATACATCTAACTAATACGCTTATAGTCATCCTATAGTCTTTTCCACCCCTTATTCACCCTACTTACCTCTATTTATTAATACCTATAAGCAGACGCTAATAAATTACTTAGATTTTTCTTTCATGTCTCTCGGTACTATAACCCTATAAATTCTTTGGTTTACGTATACTTCTTATGATTTTCCATTATCATTTAAATTACCTCCATTTTTTCTGTATCTGATTCACCAAGAATAATTTAATTCAAAAATTCCCACATATAACCTACAATTGACGCTGCTCCTCAACTTTATCAGTACCCATACTGTTCCTCGCACTACAAAGCTTACAATCGTCATCAACAACAGTATTTTTAGTGTGACATCGACCCAAACACATTCAGTATCACGTCTTCACATTATCGCTATTTCATTTACGAGGTTCCTCCCACTTCTGTATCTTTCGATATATAATATGATAAATTCCTAAGATTCTACGGGCAGGCTCCCCCTATCACTCTCACTTAACTATTCGCTTCTCGAGTAATATAAGCATCCTTTATCCCATATTGTATCCCAGTTCATCCTGCTCTTCAAGACATGTTAGTTAACTTCGTTTTTTTTACTCCTACGGTATGAACTTAGTTTCCTTTATTCTTACATTATGATAAATTCAAACATCGTTTATTTGAATTCTGTAACATTTGGCTTTTTACACATTTAAAACCACGTCATTCTTTATCTATTTAACCGGCAATTGCACAAACCTTTTCATTCTCACTATTCATTGTTGAAGATTCTTACTACTTTAGCACCTTATAATTTTAACTTTACTATTACTGCTCTTGGCACTATTAATAACTTTACTTATTTTTACAGATTTTTTCTGGCTACTTATCACAGTTCAACTGAATTAGATTCAGGTACCGGAGAATAACTTTTCAGAAGACTTTAGTGACCTTTTCTGGTTAAATTCTCACTATAATTCTTTCCCTGCTCTTCACCTTACATCTTTCTCGTCCATTCAAGGCACCCACTACATCTTAATAACAACATCATAATATGCCGATTAATGTCTACACCAGACTCCAACTCTTCGAGACTGAGAATAACAATCCATCATCTATATGCTCTTTGCACCCAACATCAAAATCAATTTCATGCGTTGTTCACTGTGCAAGATACCATGACTTTTTAACTAGATAAACCGTTATAAGTGAGCTAGAGATACTGTACGGGTGGTGGGAAATGAAAAAGCAGAATTTACCAGCTTAACGCTGCGCAGAAGCCAAGAATTCGGCTGACCAAAGGAGGTAGCTCTGACTCATTTTAACCGCAATATAATTTTACCTGTATACTTTATACCATTCCATATTTATCACCTACAACTTTAGTATCGCAACACAGCCAAGTATTGAGCTGCCTATCAACTCATTAAAACTAATTCATTCAATTATCCCATGAATATTCTCACTTCACATCCTACCCTTCAAATGCTATCAATTATTTTGACAAATCATCTCGCTCGTTACCTGTTCAAACTTAAAGTTAAAGACCATTATAAATTCTAGAGTATATATAAATCAAAAACCAAATCCACCTGTATCTGCATCACATCCAAATCAAATCAAATCATATCTCTTCTTCCTCTCGCCTCTTCAAAATTTCTCACCAGCACACACCTGCATCCAAGAAACCACATCACTATATCTTCACCTTTCTTAATCTATGTTTCAGTCACCGCGACAAAGCTTAGGGGACTAAAATATCGATACTCTCAGTGCTGCAGGCGCTC
>JABUQX010020152.1:0-2500 GCA_015478945.1 Trachelipus rathkii
CGCGATTAGCTACGCTGTGTTGTAAGGGAGGAAAAGAGAGTAATTAATTACGAGTACTTAGCAATGTGTTCTCATAATTTTAAAGCCTAAATGAAAACATCATTTGACATGTTGAAATTGAAAAAAAAAATATTTTAAAAACTAAAGGTTTTAAATCGGTTAATGAATTTTTTTCTTTAAAATAATTATTTTGAATTGTTCGAATCCAATATAATTCAGCAACCTGGTTCTCTTTCGAGCCATCTTAAAGGAATTTGACCTTCCACGAGTTTATTGGGTTTTGAGAGAGAGAGAGAGAGAGAGAAGCGAGGAAGAGAGAGGAGAGAGAGAGAGAGAGAGAAGACGCCGAGAGAGACCGCAGGAGAGAGAGAGAGAGAGAAGAGAGAAATTAATCTCCCAATTTGACCAAATTGCAGATATCCTCAAATGATTTGGACAGATAAAGGAAGGGAATTTCAGTTATTCGGTTATGAAAAATAAATGTCCTATAGATAAAGATAATTTGAGGGTTCTTTGTACTTTCACGATTTAGTGGAATTTTAGAAAAAAAATATAAAGTTTCAAATTATTTTTAAGTTTCTCCAGATTCATAATTTTATTTGCACACACACACACACACACACGTACACTTTTGCTTACACACACCTAACACACACACACATACACACACACACCACCATACACACACCACCACCCACACACACTCACGCAACCAACCACACACACACACACACACACACACACACCAACACACACCACACACAACCACACATATATATATATATATTATTATATATATATATATATATATATAATTATATAATATATATATATATTTATAATATATATATATATATATATATATATAGTCACTATAAATATATATATAAAATCGTATATATATTTGATAAAATAGTTTTCGATGAGTCTGGGCTCAAAACTTTGATTCCTAAACTTCCCTCCTTCGGAATTCTATCCTTATCTCGGTGACCTTCTCTCTAAATTTTCCTCTCTGGCCAATCCTACAGGCAGCATTTCTTTTTCAGCTTGCCGTTCATTCTTTAAATCTATAAATGGTGGTATTCCTCAGGGTTCTGTCCTTTTTCGAACTCTTTCTACTTTTCATTAGTGACATTCTCTCTATTGTTTCTTCACATGTCCACTGACTTATATCCATTGTCATCCATTTATATCCATTTTATACATATCCATCTTTTCATTTCATTTCATTTTGAATGATGCCCTAGTTATTTATATTGCTAAATTACCTTTGTAGACAGCCTTGAAGCATTACATCCTGACCTTTTTTCGAATTTTAATTGGGGCATTGAGAACATGGTTGTTTTCATTGACACAAAAACTCAATTCCTTCATATTACTACTCGACATAATCTTCCGCAGAATTATAACATCTTTTTCGAAAACAAACAACTCAAGCTTTCGTCAGTTTTTGGTGCCTCTTTTTACTCGTGACCTTAATAGAAAGGGTCACATTATTTTCTCTTTCTAAACAAGCGTCTGTGGGGTTAGGTGTCTGAGGCGCCTTCAGAATTTCTTCACGCCACCACCAGTTACTGCTCTCTACAGGGCTGTCATTCGCCGCATGGCCTGGAGTATACCTGCACACATCTGGGTGGTCCCAACTCAGCAAACTCTCCTTGGAAGGGTGGAGTCCTAGGGTTTTTCGTCTTATCAACTCTCCTTCTCTCATTAACCCTTTCCAGTTCTCTGCCTGTCGAATTATTGCCTCACTTTCTTTGTCTTGCTTTTTACTACGGACACTGCTTCTCTGCCTTCTCCTCGGTTCGCATGCTCCTCCATTGGAGAAAGGGCTTGTACACCCACCTTTTCTACACAACCTCATCCTTTTCTTTGTCCAACTCTCTGAAGCCAGACTTAACCACTATGCTCCAATCCATTCCCACAGCGAAAGATTCGGGCGAAAATGCCGAAGGGATGAGGTCTAAGAATCAGAAGAGAATGGAATTTGAGATGGACATTAAAGCTCATTTCTCAAAATCCAACGCGCTAACCGGAGACAAGATAACATAATTGAGCACATGTTTCCAACATCTACCTGTTAATAAGTAATAGATTCCAAGAACTTCAGAAACAAAAATATTAATAATAATTATAATATATTAAATTAAAATACACAAATTAGAGAAGGTGAAGCTGCGTTTCCCAAGACAATCGTCGTCATATGAAGAAATTTTTTTCAAATTCTCTTTCACTGGTAGCAAGGTGACGAAAACTCCCTTCTATCACATTAATATTTTCACAAAATTATTTATTAGAATACGCATACCATATAAAAAACTGAAATCTGCTGTTTTGGAATAATATGAAAAGGATAATATATAAGTGAATAGTGGTGAATAATATAAGATATATATTAAATATCTTAAATCAGTGATCACTTGTGACAGTTGATAATGTTAATAATAAGTGAATAGTGGTGAATAATTTAAGATATGGTGAAATATAGTCGATAGCATAA